>CM029603.1:62552056-62707056 GCA_017311375.1 Mytilus coruscus | reverse complement strand
ATACTAATTGGCTGACAGTGTTTTGTCTATCAGGTCATAGACATAATTTTGTCATGTGACCGTGACGTTATAAACGTTTTTTCATGATTTACTACGGCTTAAAATGGAATTTAGAATCAAATCAAAGGAATGACTGAAATATTGTTTTCTGTCTATTCGAAATAACATAAAAATGTGGTTCACACTTTAAAATAACCCGCTACACGGATTATTTAGTGTGCACCACATATTTGATGTTATTTCTTCATAGACAGAAAAATATTACAGTCATTCATTAATATCAAACAAACAGACTTACATGACAATTGAAATTGATGAGAAACATCGTATATACAATAAACAGATAGACGAAAACACAAAATGTGCAATTACTTCTATTGCATGTATCTGTATCTCTTAATTTTACCCGTCTTAGTACGTAGGGTATTGATACCAACAATTGCATCATATATGTACAGTATTTGAGTAAATCAAGGATCATTACGATCATGTTTCGTTTTAAATCCTACATTTAGTTTACTGAATTATAATTTATCTTTAAATCCTAACAGACTGTGTAACATAAAATCAACTAATATTTCCATCTGAAACTTGTTCATCGACGTCACAAAAGTGTAGCAAAATATATCAGACATCGAAAATAATTTGCCAGATTACAGTTCTTTCTTTCTTGATATTATTATTATTGATAATTACTCGAAGAGAATTTCCGCATTATTGGTGAAAATCATAGAAATCTTTTTCAAACTTTGTTTTAATCGGTTTGTGTTCAGTTACTGAATTATAATGTATCTTTAAATCCTAACAGACTGTGTAACATAAAATCAACTAATATTTCCATCTGAAACTGTGTTTGTTTTAAAGCTCTTTTGGTATTGTTTCAGTCTTTTTGTTCTGTTTATAGGTCAACACCAATTTCAAACGTTTCGATTGAATGATGCTTGCTTAACGCCCAGTTATGTCATGCATATTTAGAGCGACAGCGTATTAAAGGATAAAACACTGAATAAACAATAATTGAATGTATCTAAATAAAAAGTATATCATGCAAAGCATGTGTGGTATTGTTTATAAGTATGTTTGGATTTATTTTGAAGAAATCTAGAGACAAAAAAAAAAAAAAAAATCGCTCAATCACGCAATAAGTGTTCTAGAAACTTAATAACAAAACTTTTGTCCTTTTCAGATTACTTTTATTCTACCAACCAGACAGGTGCATTTACAGATTTATGTGCATTTTGTAAAGTGCCAGATTGGTTGTTTTGTGGACAGCTGGTAAGCACAAAATTTGAAATGAATGAATATTAACCTTTTCTTGAGGTGCTTTTAACTTTTTCAGAAATCCTCTGGTTTTATCACATGTACCCACATATCATAACTGTGCTTTTCGAAATTTTATAACATGTAATTTAAAAATGCTTTTAGAAAATCTTTTAAAAACCTCATCGGGGCCTCATCTTCTGAATGTCTAAATAATTCATGTACGCTATTTTTTTAATTTCACTACAAATTGCACTAAGCAGCCTGAAAGAGAAACAAATCCCCGGAACTGCTTTGAGACAATTAAGCTTGAGTGGATTTTGTTGAACACTTCAGCAACTTTCGAGATAAAGAACATACAATGGCGCACGTTAAGAGAATGCCCAGCTCTCCGCATATAAGAGAAGACGCGATCAACAATCAAATATTTTGATTTGTTACCTTTTATTGGTCAGAACTTAAACATTATCAACTGTCCCTTTTAAGGAAAATTGCTCCCATATCTGGGTCAACGCGTATTACATGTATTATGGCCTCGTTAATTTGGTATGAATAGTTAATCTTGAGCATGCATACTATACTTGGCGTATGAAAACGTTATGCTTTAGGTGGAAAAGTAGTTCAAGGGGTTTCAATAATCCAGTAAAAAGTATTTCGGTACTAGCATGAAAATATGTATATTGTTGTATTTAAATTTAAAAAAATATGTATGTCAATATGTTAGGCGGAAATTACCAAGACCAATGAATATACAGTGTCTTCTACATAATTGATACAGGATGGTCTTGAGTTAAAGATTGTAAGCCTCTATAATTAAAGAGATATATCTTCGAGAATCTTTATTTTTTGCTGAAAAAGACATCAAATTACTTAAAACCCTTACTAAATTCTTTCATAGATACAGAGATTTGGTCAGCAAGTGTCGCTGCAACTGTAGAAAACTTATTTGAAACGGAATAGTTCATCCTAAATTTTACGGTGATGTTGTAAACCGAGCCAAGAAATTTAGATACGATTGATCCTTCAAATAAACTTATTCTAAAGGTTACCTATTCAACATTGTAATTAAATCTTTGGATATTGTTTTATTGCTATAAATAGCGATTGTGTTATCATGGTTATCAGTAAATTGAAACCGTACTAAATATAACACATATGTACTTCACGGTCCTACATATTGCTACAATCTGTCAATACGTATAGTTTGGCAATATACTAAGCCATGTTTTCTCTGACTGTCGTCTTTACACTAAATCCATAAAATACTGGATGTGTACTGATTGATATTTTAGCTTTTGATGAATGTTTTTAGTTGTTATTGGTTTTGAACTTGCTTTCAGTAACTGCAAGTACTCTCATATCTTATATCAGTGTCTTTTGTTTTGAGATGTATTAGTACCCGGTCGCGTCCACTCTGAGTTTTAGTTAGATGTATTTCTATTTGTATCCATCTGATGAGGTAAGCCTTTTTCACGTCAGGTTGTTCTTATGTTGTACTGTTACACCAATGTCCCAAGTAAGGGAGGATTGAGCGGTCACAAACATGTTTAATAATGCCACATTCGTTATGTGCCTATCCCAAGTAAGGAGCCTGTAGTTCAGTGGTCGTCATTGGTTCATGTCTGTCATATTGGCTTTTGTAAATATTTTTAATATCAATTAGACTGTTAGTTTTCTCTATTAAATTGATTCATATATTTCATGTCGAGGCCTCTTGTAGCCTTAAGCTTATGACCCATTGGTGGCTTGTTATCTGCTCTTTGGTCGGGTTGTTGTCTCTTTGACATATTCCCATTTCCATTCTCAATTTATACCATACGGTATGGGGTTTTCTCATTGTTTTTTCGGTTGCCTATAATTATTAACATCGACTTTATTTGAACTTTGGTGGATAGTTGTCTCATTGGCAATCATGCTATCATCGAATGTGACTTTTATTAAATAAAATGGTGGAAGTGTGTCACTAAAATTGAGAATGGAAACGGGAATGTGTCAAAGAGACAACAACCCGACCAAAGAGCAAAAACAGCCCACTTGTCCAATTGTTTATATCTCCATTACTTCAATGTTAAAAACGACTAGTATTATGGTTTATTTATTTGTGGGCATTGTAAAAATATGTAGGTTGAAGACGAGTTTCATTTTTAATGGAATGCAGTACATACGAAAAGGAACGGAATCTTATTCTTAATGAAGAATGCATTCAATGTAAAACTTCCTTATATTTCAAAGTATGAACAATTCATTTGGTTGATGTCATGTGAGTTTGAAAATATTAATGTGTCAGTGTCAAGATTTATTAGTACTTGTTTTGAAATAATAGAAAATTTGCTTTCTAGAAACAAAATATACATGTAGTAGTGATGTAGTTTTTCTGTATTACTGAGGGGTTAATATTGTATTTATTTTCAAACACCATCTCGATTGGAGTATAGTTATTTAATCCTTTATTTTTAATGTAATTTATCTTAAAAATTACTGTATAATCAATACTACATGTATATATATATATATATATATATATAGTGTCTAAAAATAGCAACAATCAACATTCAATCTATCTAGGTGTGGATCAGTTTGTAAATAAACTGATGCAGTTACTACATCAATAATATAAGTGCCTAAGAATGTAACTTTAACACACTAATGAGTGTTATAAAATTAGTTGTTATATTTTATATTATTCACGCAATATTTCGCTAAACAAATTAACTTCATCAGGCGTGTGCATCTCTCAAGGTGAAATCGGATGCATGACAAAAAATATTTTGTAGCTTGAACTACACAAAATTTGAGTAAAAGTTTAACAAAATTTATTGATGTTCTATAAAAGATATATGATTGTAAATTGTATAGAATATATAACAATATTTTGCCGCTTATTGTACATAGCAATTCTTAAATCAAAACAAATAGTTGTTTTAGTTAAATAGAATGAAGTTCAGGATTTATTCCTTTGGTTTTGGGTAGAACTGTTTTCATCTCTCTCATTAAGTCCATCAGGTTCAAGAGTACGTAGCTGATGCATCCAGAACCTTTCTCTCTGTTTTCTCTTTGGGAGTCCCAATTTTGGTTTACCTCAATTATTTGAAAGGTGATATTTTCAAAAGTATGCCCTGTTCTTAAGAGGTGTCTCGTAATTGGACAGTTTCTTCCTTTTGTATAAAAGACCGGTGATTGTTAAGTCTGATATTGAATTTCGTTTCTGTTTCACCAACATACTGTAACACAAGTTCCACAAGTAAGAATATAAATACTATTTTCCGTTTTGCAATTAGATGTAACATAGATGTTGCATCGCTGCTTTGTTATTGTGCTGCTAAAGAGTGGTCAGTGTTGGCGACTTTACAGCACTTACAATTGGTTCTTCCGCATTGTTTGTAACATTCAATTTTAGAAGTCTCTTGTTTCTTTACTTTAGATGTGACAAGCATGTCTTTGAGATTTTGGGTCTGCGACAGGCAATAACAGGAGGTGATGAAAAATTTCTTTTAAGGAAGAGTCATTTTCGATAAGACGCCAGTGCTTGCGGATAGTAGACGAAATATTTGTCAAATCGGGATGGAAGGTGACAACAAACGGAATTCTATCTGCGCGGGTCGTCTTATCTTTGTATTCCATGAGGATATCTCGATCTTTTCTTGGGCTTTATCAAAAGCGTCTGTGATGTTTTGCTTTTGTATCCTCTTGATTTTAGTTGTTTTTAGTGGTCCCAAACGATAGTTGAGTTTGGATTCGAGGAGCAAATTCGCTTAAGTCTGATGGCTTGACTGAAAGGTATGCTCCTGGAGCAGTGTTTCAGGTGACAACTTTTGGAGAAAGGAAATGGTGTTTATCAGTTTTCTTTGTGTGGAGATCAGTTGTAAAGACCCGTTTTTACAAATGTGGTGGTGTCGAGAAAAGCAATTTTCTCGCTTGAAAATTCAGATGTAAATTTAATTGAATGATGGAACTGATTACAATGATCTAAGAAATCTTGTAAATGTTCTGCAGTATCGTTCCATTTCATGTCAATATCATCAATAAAACGGAGCCATGACAAGGGTTTGTATGGCACACTCAAAAGGATGCGTTCTTCAAGATCCCCATAAAAATGTTGGCGAAAGAAGGTGCCTTTTGTTCCCATACTAGTTCCGTCAATCTGCAAAAGTGCTTGTCGTTGGAAATAAAGTTGTTATTTTCAAGCACTAGCTTGAGCAATTGAACTAGACAGTCAGATAAACAAATTGATGACGATACGTACGATTATCTACGCCCAGACGAAACTTGCACAGCCGGTCGATTTTATTTACTTCCAAAACTCCATAAAGAAGGATTCCAGGAGACCTATAGTATCAGCTAATGGCCATCCCACCGAAAAAATTTCAGAATTTGTTGATTACCACCTTAGACCACATGTTAGACAACTGCCATCTCATATTCAAGATACAACTGACTATTTGAAAAAATGAATTCCTTAAGTCCTTTACCTAATGACACAATTTTGGTTTCGATGGATGTGTGTTCTTTATACACAAATATTCCAAAAGATGAAAGAATAGCCGCGTGTGAAAAGTATGGAACACTCGAAAGGATAAACATCCACAAACTGACTGTCTAGTTCAATTGCTCAAGCTAGTGCTTGAAAATAACAACTTTATTTTCAACGACAATCACTTTTGCAGATTGACGGAACTAGTATGGGAACAAAATGGCACCTTCTTTCGCCAACATTTTTATGGGGATCTTGAAGAACGCATCCTTTTGAGTGTGCCATACAAACCCTTGTCATGGCTCCGTTTTATTGATGATATTGACATGAAATGGAACGATACTGCAGAACATTTACAAGATTTCTTAGATCATTGTAATCAGTTCCATCATTCAATTAAATTTACATCTGAATTTTCAGGCGAGAAAATTGCTTTTCTCGACACCACCACATTTGTAAAAACAGGGTCTTTACAACTGATCTCCACACAAAGAAAACTGATAAACACCAGTTCCTTTTTCCAAAAGTTGTCACCGAAACACTGCTCCAGGAGCATACCTTACAGTCAAGCCATCAGACTAAAGCAAATTTGCTCCTCGGAATCCAAACTGAACTATCGTTTGGGACAACTAAAAACAACTAAAATCAAGAGGATACAAAAGCAAAAACATCACAGACGCTTTTGATAAAGCCCAAGAAAAGATCGAGATATCCTCATGGAATACAAAGATAAGACGACCCGCGCAGATAGAATTCCGTTTGTTGTCACCTTCCATCCCGATTTGACAAATATTTCGTCTACTATCCGCAAGCACTGGCGTCTTATCGAAAATGACTCTTCCTTAAAAGAAATTTTCCATCACCTCCTGTTATTGCTTATCGCAGACCCAAAATCTCAAAGACATACTTGTCACATCTAAAGTAAAGAAACAAGAGACTTCTAAAATTGGGTGTTACAAACAATGCGGAAGAACCAATTGTAAGTGCTGTAAAGTCGCCAACACTGACCACTCTTTTAGCAGCACAGTAACAAAGCAGCGATACAACATCTATATTACATCTAATTGCAAAACGGAAAATAGTATTTATATTCTTACTTGTGGAACTTGCAAGCTACAGTATGTTGGTGAAACAGAAACGAAATTCAACATCAGACTTAACAATCACCGGTCTTTTTCTACAAAGGAAGAAACTGTCCAATTACGAGACACCTCTTAAGAACAGGGCATACTTTTGAAAATATCACCTTTCAAATATTTGAGGTAAACCAAAATTGGGACTCCCAAAGAGAAAACAGAGAGAAAGGTTCTGGATGCATCAGCTACGTACTCTTGAACCTGACGGACTTAATGAGAGAGATGAAAAACAGTTCTACCCAAAACCAAAGGAATAAATCCTGAACTTCATTCTATTTAACTAAAACAACTATTTGTTTTGATTTAAGAATTGTTATTTACAATAAGCGGCAAAAATATTTTATATATTCTATACAATTTACAAACATATATTTTTATAGAACATCAATAAATTTTGTTAAACTTTACTCAAATTTTGTGTAGTTCAAGCTACAAAATATTTTTTGTCATGCATCCGATTTCACCTTGAGAGATGCACACGCCTGATGAAGCTAATTTGTTTAGCGAAATATTGCGTTAATAATATAAAATATAACAACTAATTTTATAACACTCATTAGTGTGTTAAAGTTACATTCTTAGGCACTTATATATAGATATAAGAAGATGTGGTATGAGTGCCAATGAGACAACTCTCCATATATATATATATATATATATATATATATATATATATATATATATATATATATATATATATTAACAAGTCTAAATTGAAAACAACGTTCAAACCTATGATTGCGTTGGATAAAATCCGCAATTTTATACGTGTGCATGCAAAACAAATTTCGTGGTAGAGTGGTCTAAATACAGCACAAGCAACATTTTCAAAAGACCGAAAAAGTGAAAATGTATATTTTCATATATATGTATATGCTCGGAAACGGGTAATTTAATTGGATTCAGTGAATATTCTTATTCTTATCTGTTGAATTGGAACAGGAATTGATAGTTTCGACAGAATTACTACATTAATACTGAGTAAAATGACGTAACGAAGTAGTAGAAGTTAAAAGGAAATGTTGCTTAATACTTAACTTTGAAAAAAAAACAACAGTCCATTGACCTTTTAAAACTCTTTTGCAGCAACAGGACCACCGTGTAAGTTTAAAACATACACTATTGTTTTGTTGTTTGAAATGATAAAAGAAATGTGCTTTATATTCTTTATGCATTGATTTATTATCATTAGATTTATTATTATAATTACCATTATCATAAGCATAATGGTTACATTATTATACGCATAGTGATAAAATTATCATAAGCATATAATAAAATCAATATAAGCATAATAATAAAATCAGTATATGCATAATGATTAAATTATCATAAGCAAAGTGATAAAATTAATATAAGCATGATGCTAATATCAGTATAAGCATAATGATATTATCCGTATAAGCACAATGATATAACGAGAATAAGCATAATGATATTATCAGTATAAGCAAAATGATTAAATCACTACAAGCATAATGATAAAATCAGTATAAGCATAACGATAAAATTAGTATAAGCATAATGATAAAATCAATATAAACATAATGATAAAATCGGTATAAAAACTTTTATTATCAACATTTTAATCATTATTTCTGTTGTCGAATCATGCGTTGTTAAACAAACATAGAAAACATCACAGTATATTACACGATATGAACATTGATCTACCTTTCCAATGTACTTTCAGCTACCCGCTCCCTCTGACGCTAGACTGTAATAGACCATCATCATGTTTCCTGCCTGGTGTAGTTTGTAATATGAGTGACACCATCCCAAAAGCATGCGCACCAACAACTGAACCAACAACGACTACAAATAGCCACTGTGGAAAGAAAAGCGCATGCATCCATCAATTTAGACAAAAATCGTTGAATGTGTCCCGTGCAAGTTTTATATGCAAATAAAGATTGATTTCTCTATTATTTATTTATTTAGGGAATGTAAAACAATAGGGATGTAAATCAACAATGTGACAAACAAATGAAAATATTATCCGAACATCTGATATGAACAACGTATTAAAGAAAGCGAAAATACATAGTTCCCTCTTTTTAAGAAGAAAACACAAACAAACAGTTTATACACTCTGCAAATAATGTAAAACTACGAATGTCGTTACAGCAACAGATGCTCTAATGAGTCAGATTCTGAGTCCAGCAAGAAGTTCCTAAATTGCGCAAAACAGTGTTAATTTGCAGATTATACATTGACGAATGAAATTGCAAAAAATGTAATTACAAGTAAGGGTTATCAAGGTATTTCAAAGGGCCTGAAAAATGAAGAATAGATCTTTTCAATTTTTTATATTTTAACTCAGTGAAAGTAAAATAACATAGATTGTACGACAATATCTCATCTGATATGCGACTACATAATATAAGTACCGCTTAGGAAACATCGAGCTACAGAGGTCGTTCGAAGTACAGTGAAAACGGTTTGATTTTAGAATTAAATGCTTCTTAACTTGTACATGTGGTGTGCAATACTTCCCTAATACCAAAGCAGCACAATAAACAAGAAAAAAGGGCTACGAGTTAACAATGTGTAGTGAAACAAGTCATCCTTCAAACTGTAAGCGTAGCTAATATGGTACAGAGTTCATGTATCACATATCGTCCTGAATTTGAATGAAATGTTTACAGCTGGACTAATATCATTCAGACATTTGATAATATTTATTATATTGATTGTCTTAATTTGCATTGGTGAAGAAACAATTAGAACCGTCAATGTTATAGCAAGTCATCATATAAAATATTTTGTAGGAAAAGATAACTTTTCACATATTAGAAAAAACCGTACAATCTTATTTCCAAAAATATATATATGATGATGCGAGTTATGTTCTTCTCGTATATTCATGATGCCAGGATATTGATTGTGCGTATTGCGTCTGTTTGTTTATTCCACATTGGCTTAAGGCACAAAAGAGTGGTGAGATCCCACAAGACATGTTAAATGTTTTGCGCAGTTCTAACCTAGCACTGTTTTGAGCAGTTCTAACCTAGAACTGTTTTGGGCAGTTCTAACCTCGAATAGATTTGGACAGTTCCAACCTAAAACATATTCTGACAGTTCTTTCCTAGAACGTCTTTGAAAAGTACAAGTAACTTACAACTGTTTTTACATTTCTACCCTAGCAACATTTAAGAAAGTTCTTTCTCTAATTTTTGTGCTATTTTCACATTTCCTGAGCAGTGTGAGAAAATATGTCTCATCACTAGTGAAATATCTGTTCTCAGCAAGTGATTGGTCGAAATTTAATTATATCGTTAAATTTTTCTTGATTTCTTCTGAATTTCCTATTGTGACGTCATGAAAAAGGCGACCATGCCTGATGACGTCACATATAAAAACACGACTTTCTAAAAAGAACTTTGAAAAGGAAGGATAACATTCATTAGAGAAACAGATTCCACTACTATATCTCGTGTATTATGATATTTCTCCACTCTCAACAGTTAAATTTTAATTATTTAAAAGCTCGGCAAGCCTCGCGCATTAAATATTAAAATTTAACTGTCTCGAGTGGAGAAATATCATAAAACACTGTTGCAGTTATGGAATCTATATATCTACAACCGTTTTGGATAGTTATGTCTTAAACTGATTCTGGCAACCTGATCCAAGAAATGTTTCTGAAATTTTTCTATTTCGACAAAATGTTATATTTTGAATAGATTATTGTCATTGTTTTGTTGTTGTTATTCATGTTTGTTTTTGTTTTTGTTTTTTTTTTTTGCTTTTACTCTGTTATGTATTTGTTTTTGTTTTTGTTTTGTTTTTGCTATTTTTAATCTTAATGTTTCTTTTCCTTTTTTTTTTTTTAATTCTATCTTTCAGAATTGTATCCTTTAAAAGTAAAATAAAAAAATTCCGAACTTTGAGAAAATTCAAAACAGGAAGTCCCTAATCAATTGGCAAAATCAAAAGCTCAAACAAATTAAACGAATGGATAACTATTGTCATATTCCTGATTTGGTACAGGCATTTTTTATGTAGAAATAGTTGATATAACGTTGTTTTATAGCTAGCTAAACCTCTCACTTGTATGACAGTCGGATACAATTTCATTATAAATTATAGACAACGATGTATAAACACAAACAGACATAATAGGTTACAAAATGTCAAAAATAGGGTACTGCAGTTAACCTTGTATTAATAATATACGGTTAACTCTACGTATGATTTACAGTAATGATTTGTGAATAGGAATGCGTGATATTTATACCAAACTCTTATTCTTATCAATTAAATACATGTGTTCCTCATAATATGTTTACGCTGGAAAACATGCTTGAAATGAACCCTCCATTTGTCCATTTCATTGATTGTTGAAAAAGTTTCCTTACTACAAATATCATTGCTATTTTAGATGACTTTGTGTATACTTTCTGCAAACTGGGTATGCTGAGATAGATGAACGCTATAATATTATTCCAGCTTCCGTTGAATGAATAAATAGATTGGGTTCATGTATATATACCATGTAGTAGTATATATACTGCTAGTAGTCCTTTGTTAATTTATGTATCATTGTCATTTTGTTTAGTTTCTTTTGTTACCTATTCTGACATCGGACTCGGACTCCTTTTGGACTGAGTTTTACTGTGCGTATTGCTGTGTGTTTGTTTTTCTACACTCATGACATTGGCTAGAGGTATAAAGGGCGGGTTGAGGTCTCAAAAACATGTTTAACCCGCCGCATTTTGCGCCTGTCCCAAGTCAGTAGCCTCTGGCCTTTGTTAGTCTTGTGTATTTATAATTTTATTTCTTTTATATATTTCGGAGTTTAATATGACGTCCATTATCACTGAACTAGCATATATTTTTGTTTAGGGGCCAGCTGAAGCACGCCTTTGGGTGCGGGATTTTCTCGCTGTATTGAAGACCCATTTGTAGCCTTCGGCTGTTTTCTGCTCTTCGGTCAAGTTGTTGTCTCTATGACACATTCCCCATTTCCATTCTCAATTTTATGACATTCTGCAAAAGTTACTTAAAACAATCAACAGTCTCAACATGAACCATTGTTTTATATGATTTAATTCCAATCGAACAGGGTTGTATATATCCACTGTACCCTAAACGAAATGCAGATTCAAGGTCAACCCTTTGATAATTTACATTTGCAAAGGTGGTAATGTAACTAATTGATGCCGGTTGCTTGTAATTATTATGCAAAACCTATGTTATAATGCTTATGTCAAATATTTCTTTCCTCTTATTGAATCTTCGTATGGTTTAGCCTTTTACAAAGAGTAATAAATTTTTCCAAAGTTGTGTTGCCAATGACAAAAAAAAAAAAACGGATGCAAATGATTTTATTTAGTCTACTCCGTCAAAGCATGATATGTAAGCTATTTGAGTAATTCAACCAGAACACTACCAACTCATTTTGAAAGCGATTTATTTACGCAATTTAAGAGAGTGAAAATATAAATCATCGAGATAGTCTATTGCTTTACTCTTCTTCTATGTATATACTGGTATAGGTAGTTTGGAAATGATGACAAAAAATAAAAACAAAACAAAAACATTCAAATCCGCTATTCTTTTAATAAGTATACTGAAATATACAGTATGAATCTTATAATCTAAGTCCATAAAACTTTAGCCATACTTATAATAGACGTATATTATCAGTAAGGTTCTGGTTTTCTCTTACTATATGCGACTTGATCGTTTGATATACCACTCTTCCCTTCGAAAGGTGGCTTATCAAGAGCAAATTGTGTGTTTCTTTCGTTGGAGATTATAGTATTTTCTACAGTGTTATTTAAGTTGACATCAGTTTGCGTTTCTGTGACTTTCTTATGCCTCTTAATACTTCTCATGAGAAAGAAACACACACAATTCTAGCAATTCTCCGATGCTTATGGCGGACATTCCAATCCATAGACCAAGAGATCCTCCTATATTTGATAGAAAACTTTCAAACTGCAATTAATAAACATTTAAAATTATAACAGCAACCCATCAAAATGATCTTACGAAACTTATTTGCAACAAACTGTTTGCCCATCAAATAAATACTGTATATAATAACAAGAAGATGTTGCACGATTGTCATTGCCATAAATGTCCATCAGCGACCAAATGACGTGGATATAAGAAAAACTTGCTAGCCATAAAACTAGGTTTAATCTACCAATGAATTTCTGTTTTGAATTTTCCTCGGAGTTCGATATATTTGTTATTTTACTTTTTCAAGTGTTTTATAAATGTTCGAAAAGTATTTTTCAGTTAAAAGTCAACCATGAATAATTTCTCATTTAAAATAACATTTAGATAGCAATTTCTTTAAGAAAAGGACAGATAATATTGTATTTCTTGAAAGCATGTCATCTACATTGCATTTGAGAAAGATAGTCCTTTATTTTCAATATTTTTTCCAGTAAATTTTCATAGTTTTCAGCTTGCCACCTGGTGGTTGAAATTGTGATAGCGTGTCTTTTTCACTACAATTTTTAAAAGAAATGAATAAATTCGAAGAAAAGAAATAAGCAAAATTTTAAAATATGTAAATCACGTTGACATCGGCAATTGCTTCATATTTGTTTTCTCATCATATATATCGTCCTATATATCATCACAGTAATCACATTATAAACAATTATTTTATCAAACAAGATATATTTGTAATCAATATAAACGAACTTAACAAGAACTATCGAGAGAAAAGCTTTCTGTATAAATGCAAAATGTACTGACTGAAAAACATTTTGAGTCCTTAAATCGATTCATTGATACTGTTCTTAGTTTTTTTATTTTTGAAAGCCTCGTATTTACCTTCAAGGATTTAGGCATTTGCATCCAGTCACATTTTCATGCACAACTTCTATGCAATCAAAGTCTAAAACAATATAATTTTGCAAGAGTAGCTGTTGCAAAATTTACAAATGGTTATTAAGTTAGCGAATCTGAACGTATACATGTTATCATGTAAAAGTTAGTTATACAATAATCCATATTAGCATTTTATAGATATAAGAAGATGTGGTATGAGTGCCAATGAGACAACTCTCCATCCTAGTCACAATTTGTAAAAGTAGACCATTATAGGTCAAAGTACGGTCTTCAACATGGAGCCGTGGCTCACACTGAACAGTAAGCTATAAAGGGCCTCAAAATGACTAGTGTAAAACCATTCAAACAGGAAAACCAACGGCCTAATCTATATAAAAACGAGAAACGATAAACACGTATGAACCACATCAAAACTACTGAACATCAGATCAATTTATTTTAGGGTACATTTTTGTAGTAAAAATGTGCATGTAAACCCGTTAATCATCATACTAATTGGAATCGATACTTAAACGCTGTAAAACTTCTTCTAAAAGAACAGGGGAGTACATTGCCAAAATTTGAAACTACTAGTACTAAAATGAGTTAGCAATGCCGCACAACATAATGCATTTTATTTTATATGTTAAAAGGCTTTTTATAACTGTTTTCATTAATTCATAACACAAACGGAGCTACATGAAACAAAATTAAGCCTCCGAATTGCCATCCGTTGAAAGTGTTAATCAATTTAATTGTTCTTTTATAATCGTGCCTGCGGATGAATCGAAATGGAAGTATTTCATGCTTAATGAAAGATTCTACGAAATGAAGACGTTCAATTTGATTAACATCTTCATTAGTAAGATATATTAAGGAATGATGGTGTGTATGTATTGGTAATGCAGGATGACATTTTTCCATTATGTCATTTGTTTTCTTGGTTGTGTTTTGCCATCGAACGATTCGTTTAAGGGGATAGACTTTTACGCCACTCTCTTTAGACACCTGAAAGTTGTGTCTTATTTCTTTGGAATCATATCTATTTTCACTGGATTTAAATCAAGAAAAATGAAATTGCAAGTTTTAAATATTTGCTAAAATTACTATTTCAATAGCCAAAAGTTCGGCATTTGTCATGATTTGTATTCTTGAATGTCCTCATATGCGGAATTGGAATATATTAGAATTTGTTTAGCAAACGGCCCTTATATCGTATACCAGATGATACACGGTTGAAATTGGAATGGACAATAGAACGAAAGAGTTTATCATATATTATAAAATCAGTATATAAGGATGTGTACAACTCAGACTGAATTGTTAACGGTTCAGGGATTAGCAGGAGTTTTGATTCCATTTAAAAAATCGATGTGTTAACCTGGTTACAACATACAAAAAGACTTTTCATAACTTTTTTGCGATTGCACATAACACACAAAACTTTCACAGAAGACGTTACTTGACACTGAAAATCTTCCTTTGATAGGGCCGCTGGATGGGAGAAACCGTATTGAATATATTCCAAAAAATTGTACGGAACAATATAAATCGATAGAACATTCTTCATAAACCAAAAATATCTTGTAATAGACGGATACTTGCACTGAATGCAATGAACTATATGTTTGCTTATGCTTCTGTATTCACTCTTTCGTAGAGAAATGCCGATAACATTTTGTTACTAGTTTGGACTAAAATCGATGATCGTTTATCAAAATTTCAAGATAAATGTGAAGACTTTATTTCTTCACGTGGTAGCGCTGATACATTTTAATGGACATTGCGAAAAAGTTAAGTTTTATTTCTTTCATTATATGTAAGCTTCCAATTGTTTGAATTATTCTGTTAAAGGGATAGTTTGGGCATTTTTGTCGGCAACTGTTTCCTGAATCTATCTTCATACTTCGTTAAGTTTCTTCATGTACGATGAGCGACTGACAAGAGATGAAATTTCAGGAAGACATTTTGAAAACGCAGTTTTTCAGCTTCTATTTGTTTGAGTTTAAATTATTCGTCACTCATCTAAAAACGAATGGCTCCGTTTATTTCACAAAACTCCCTCCTTTGAGCCTAAACGAAACAATTGAATATTCTTTCCAAATCTTCGAAATTATTCCAAATGGCTTTTGATTCAAATGATATTCTTTTTAGACTATGAATTATCTTCAAAGCTATGTAGATAAGTGTCTGTTGTCATAAAGTAACTATGCTATCAAGGTGACAATATAATGAATTATTTCCTTAATTTGGTACCGATCTGTTTTAACGCTTTCGTTCCCTACTGCGTGTGTTCCGTTCAGTATTAATCGTATCCGTGTTTTAGCAACTACTGGCTTAACGATCAGGTACGGTCAATACCAAACGTGTTATAACATGTATAATGTTTTAAAATGATCTGGCTTATCTACCTGTGTAATATCTTGATACCGTTCATAGATAAACAACTGAACAAATGTCATAGACATTCTTAATGTTCGGCTATTTCTTACTTCGATCCTACAAATTGCACAGTTGGAAGGTTTCAATTCTATTGAAAATTTGTTTTCTAACAAATGATATTTTCCTATTTTATTATTAAAGATCAATACCTTGACTTTTACAGGTGTATAAATTAGTCTTGTCATAAGGAAAGGTCAGCAGACAGTTGCACTTTTCTTTTACATTCCTTTCAACACATTCCTCGAAACAAGCCTACATAAAGCATATCAATATAAAGTGCATTACACAATTTATAAATACACAATTCTGTCTGAACAATTTTAAATAATTTCTATTATGTTATTCTATTCTTAATTATTTTGTCGTTGAAATACTTTAACTTCAAGCCATTTTATTGGGAGTGTTAATTAATTTAAAGAAAATAAATACGCAGTGTAATATTATGTGAGTCAATAGATATTAAACAAGATAAACCACGTGTATGCAAAAACAGGAAAATTGTATAACAGTAAACTACGAACAGATGTATCGAGAAGATAATCATCCTTTGTTATACATGATAACACCTCAAATGATTCCAAAATTATCTTCAATAACAAATTTCAAAGTCGGAAACTCGTTATGAAACTTTGTCAATTGTCAGTGATACATAAGAAGTGTGTAATATATTAACGATTGACTGATTGATTAATTGTTACATGCTTGCTTGGAATTTTGTGTCCTAAATGCTCTTCAATTTCGGTCTTTATTTGATCTTTTTACTTTTGATTCGAGCGTTCCTGATGAGTCATGTGGATATGAAAAGCGCGTCTGGCGTAAAGAATTTAACCCTGATATTATGAGTTTATTTTCGTCCAGCGTCAGTTATATTAGACATCTGTAGGACGAGAACACATTAATGATAATATAATTGGTGGGTTCTGCAGGGTGGACGAGCCAGATAAAGGGCGGGAAATATTTACTGCAACTGGAATAAAAATACATGTTGGTTGGAACAGACCATAAAGGAACCCTTCAGAAAGTGTTTTTGCAATTATTCGTAAACATTAAAATAGGGTGACTCTAACCATAAACGGGAGGTGTCATACGCAACTGTTTTACTGCCGGAACAGAAAAGGTCAAGGAATTAACATTTCTCTTTATCAAAGTCCACCTTTGTAATGGATAACAAATGTTGAAATGTCAAGAGTACAAATGGCAATTGACATATTGTAAAGATCAAACAATATATAAAGACCACATGTTTATGTTGTAATGGGTTCACTCACTCCCTTACTTGACACGTTCATGCTAACAATGAAATGTCTTTGCAGGAGAAATTCGTGTTTAAAATATATTGAATAAAAATTCAGATTGTTGTTTGCTCCAGTGTCTAAAATATTTCATGCATGTACAGAAAGAAAACAAATTAACAGTAAATACAATTGACAGGTCATGTAATAGAGGCCGTCCAGGATGAAGGTCGGAGAAATTTGGACTGACATTAAGCCTTACAACAGGCTACTAACGAACCCTTTGAAGAGTTGTTGCAGGAGTTCGTAACGTCCAAAGAGCATGGCACTCTCTTTAAACATGGCATCGGATTTAACGTCCCCATTCTGACCGACGTGGCTGCGTATATCTCGCACAGCAAAACGGACACCCCAATTTGTCGAGGCTTTTACTGCCGGTCGGCAGAATACCAATAGTGACCATATTTCTATTCCCCAAACCACCCTTTTAATGGTATGATTTTATCAGATTGACAACTTTTTTTTTAATTTTTCGAAAGTATGTGTCGTGCTTTTATCTGCTATGAATATGTTTACTTCAAATCAGTTACCGTTGATTTATTTGTTTTTGTTGTAACTAATTTTCATTGACTGAGGAAAATTTGTATTTTTGGTGGATATTTGACTTCCTTGCTTTGATGATGTTTATCAATCTTAACCTTGCGTGTTTCTTTGGAAGACTAAACTGATTACAAGAACAGTTATATGTTACACTGCGGATATGTCGAAATCATGTTATGCACAATGACTCTTGTCACGTTGTGTTAACAAAACAATATTACACAAATAACTGACTTACATTAAAGTTACTGAATTTGTTGCTTGCATCACACACTGTTGTACTAGGCATTCTTTCAATTTTTTTCTTTCAAAAAAAAAAACCAAATAAATCGGTGTAGTTGGAATTTTAAATTATCAAGATGCTTGATTTCTAGTTTGAAAACATATTTGTTACGATTGGAGGACTTGTTTTCAACAAAATCGGCATTCCCATGGCAACAAACGGTGCCTATCTTGCCGCTAGTTCCTTTATTCATAAAAAGAGATGAGTTCATCTTCCTAAATGTGAACTTTCAATTTCTATGTAGCAACATTTTAGCAGCGCCTGCATACCGAGTATATATCTCCCAGTTTATACGATATTCAAGAGCTTGTGTTTCCTATCTAATTTCCTTGACATACGTTTGCTCCTCACAAGAAAGCTATTAAACCAAGATTTCCAAGTAGTGAAGTTGAAATCATCCTTCGCAAATTTTACCAACGCCATCACGAGTTGGTTCACCGTTATGAAATATCTGTTTCACAGATGACGACGGATATGTTCCAATTGTCGTAACTACAATCTCGTCCCCTTCCCCGAATGTGACCTACCGAATTAGACATATCACCGGGTTTATACACGACTGCATTGTCAGTTTATATTTGATTTATGAGTTTGAATGTCCCTTTGGTGTCCTTTGCCTCTCTGTTAATATGACGTTGTATCAAAACAATTGTTTTCGTTTAATTTTAATGGATATTTTCAAATTTCTTATACTTAGCTACACGAAGTGTGTTTTATGTGACGTCAATACTATTCACAAAACCTCATTTAATGTTATCTAACCTTCTTGTTTTAATTTGTTTGTGTACTTCAAAATTTTTTCTTTCTGTGAATAGCTTTTTTTTTAATTTATTTTTCTTTTTTTTTTCTTTTGCTTTTCCTTGTGTGTGTGTGTGTGTGTGTGTGTGTGTGTGTGTGTGTTTTTTTTTTTTGCCTTTCTTGGAAATGCAGTTCTTGATTGTCTCGTAACATTGTTTTACTTTTGATACTTAGATGGCGGCTAGTTTGAATGTATCCCTATCCTAAAATCTAATGTTGAAATCATGTAAGTATAACCCGTAGTAGATGAAAGACACATAAACAAATACACAAACGGGATTTCCATTACAATTAGTCGAAAAACAGCTTGTAATTTTGTCTTTCTTGAATTAAACGGACTTTTTTTTTCCAGTACTAATAAATTATTATACACTTATTATAAATATGTAGTTTTATAAGACAGACACTGACTTAAATCATTATCAAAAATATTTCTTCTAGCATACGTATCATATAGCCATTATCATTTGTCTTCAGTCAATACGCTTGACGTAGAAGGCATAACAATACTTCTGCCGAAAAAAAGAAGACTTCAGATGTCATTGTGTCACCACATATTTCCAACAACTATAAAATATTTCTATCTATGGGTGGGGACAGTAACTAGATTAAATCTTACCTGAACTAAAGAAATGTCAGTTCTAAATCCAGTAGCAACAGAGATACCATTATTTTCTAAATAAGGCTGAGAACCATGTTCATGAATCGACAATCGTATACCAGCTTCTGAAGCTATGTATGGGACATAATCGCTCTGATTTACGTTGAGTATCAGCTGTAAAGCTTAACATATATAGAAAATAAAATATATTTGTAGCTTGAAATAATAATATAAACCATTCTTTATTGCAATACAATTCCAATTATTGTCACTACAATTTTATACTAACTAAAAGTAATAAAATATAAACAAAGTTATAAAGATCTTGTCAGTAGTGCTTGTATGGCAAAATGGAAATCAACTTTAAAAAAACTCCTTTTCATGATCTTTTATTTTTTAATTATCTAGTTTTGGAATTTTTCTTAAATCTGGGTTAGAAAATGTAACAAAACAGATATTTACCAAATAGTGGGCCTGCACGTTTCGTGGTGATTGGTTCTGGTGGAAATCTGTAGCATATGCCATGATAGTACTTGTCGAAAAATGGAAAAATACGCTGAAATAAATTAAGTTTATTTAAAACCTAACACTCAAATGGACGGGTTGCACTACTTAAAGCTTTAAATTTGAGAGATACCATGAATATATATGATAGTATTTCAGTAAATGCTTAATTCAAACATATACCTCTTAGTTGGCTCCAGATCTTTCCAATTTATGCAAGAACAAACCTATGAATATAATAGAATTAAAAGCTCCGCTCACTTATTTAATCAACGCAGTGTTTGCGAAAAGTTTGTTAGCTTAAGGCAATCTAATTAATTTTAAATTGTATAAAAATATTGCATGACTGTTTTGATATGAGATGTATAACCATCCTTAGGTGAAAGATATGAGCACACAGCCGAAAGCTCGAGGCTGATATCGACCGAGGCTGATAATACATCAGATATGAAAAATATCATGTTATGATCTTTTAATTGAAACTTCCACTTTGAAAAATGTCATTGTAAACAAAAACTATTTAAAAAATTAAAAGCTCAATACGTAATTTTTATTGCAAAAACAACATACTAGCCTAACAATGCGTAAACGTACTTTTATTTTCTAGAGATTTCACACTGATGTTTTTGAGCTGACAAAATGTATTTGCAAAAAAAAAAAAAAAGAAAACTGCAAAAATATGTATTCGCATTACTCTCAGTATATGATAATATCAGATTATTTTGGCATTTTCATAGCAGATGTATTATCAGCTCAACATGCTCAAGGCTCAATATGATTATCAGCCCAAGAGCCGAAGGCTCGGGGCTGATATTGACCGAGGGCTCATAATACATCTTATATGAAAAATGACATGTTATGATTTTTTATCATATGCTTCAACAATGGAAAAAAATAACAGTTTAAAACAAAAATTTCAACAAAACATAATGGACACTGTTCGGAAAAGTCAACATTTGTATGACTTTCTAATTTATGCTGGAAACTTTGAAAATGGATTTATTGTATCATCTGTTTTTTTTTGTCTTTTTGTTTTGCATTCTATATAATATATTTTCCTGTTTCCCAATAATTGTTTTGTACCTTACTTTATGTTTTCACTGAAAATGTACCATTGAGGTGTATTTTCCGGAATTTGCCGAGTAACGCCGGAATGCCATGCGATAACGTTACGGAAAGGCATGTGAAAATAGCTGGAAGCATGTGATAATTTTTCATATCAGCCCGCTAAACACCACTTATATGGAATTCACGTAAATTTAAAGCTGTTATCATACTGTAAAATTTATAAGTTATTTACTCTAAGTATATGATAATAGTTGATAAATTACTTTGAAAACATGGATATTCAATAAAAATAATATATCGCCATAATTGAAATTGACAACTGCAATATGCAATATTTAACGAAATTACGTACACGTAATTTCAATTTCTCTGAACAATTGCTGCTAAAGTTTTTCTGTTGAGATATTGACTTTCAGATTGTTTAATGTAAGTTGCATTTACTTATTCAATATGCATTGATATCGGTGCTGACCAGTTTGATACATTTTGATAAACCACAAGTTTTTCTAGTACAATTTCCCGCCATATCTTTTCGAAATATTTCACTGGAAAAATTTTAATAAATTATTTAATTTTACATTTAAATGTAAAAGCAGATTCTACAACTTTACCCTTTTGACTGCAATATCTTTTCACTTTTAGTTAACTTTTCAAATTTTAAAGTTTGACAATTTAACTATCTCGAGTTGGTGAATATTCTAATCAACGACTAGGCGCAGTAGAATATATAAACGAAATATTTTTTGTTTTCCTTCGAAATGCCAATAACATTTTTAACAAACAGAACGGAAGCGTTTTACGCAAATTTTGATTGTCACTTGCTTTCATATGGAATGCATTTAAAATCAAAACAGCTTTCAATTATATAAGGATACTTGTATTTAATAATTAAAACGGTCATATTGTCTGATTTCAGATAAAGGGAATATACAGACTCACGGGAGATACTAGCCTCACTTGGCAAAATAGTTAAATTCTTGACAAAAGGCGTGGAGTTTTTGTGATTTGGTATTTGAAAAAAATTAAATTGTTTTTGATATCAAATCAAATGTAAGAAACTTAAGAAGATAGTATACCTTACAGTAAAAATTCGTCAGGATAACAAAAGTACGTATGCTAGATATGTGACCATCTGTATAGCGGAACATTTGAACGACTAGAAGAAACATAAAATACCTTTCATTACATTGACGTCCCTCAAAATTGCAGTAGATAACAAAGTCAGAAAAATCCGCAGACAATGCTTTGATTACCTGCTCTGTTTTTTTTCATAATCGCCTCGATAGCCAAAACTACTCATCATGAGTCTGAATTCCCGCTTGCTCTCAAAATGGGATCAACATCTAAATCCACTGCAGATACAAATAACTTAACTTCAGTTGATGATATTTAAATATAAATATATATTATTCAGAAAGCCAGTTGTTCATATCTTTTAAAATGTGTAAAAATGATAACAACACGTTATAAATTTCATGCGTCCGAAGCGCTTTTCTGGATTTAACTTTATGAGGAACTAGCAAAGACGAACAGAGCATTGGATATAACGTCAACATTCATACCATATTTAGATACGTAATTTAATACCCAGCACAGACGCATTCCTTTAGAATTAGTATTGGCTAGGCTATTGAGCATAACTCGGTCATTGAGGCGCCTATTAAAGCTATGACGTTCAAAAAGGCACACCACTTTCTAAATCTGGTATAATACACACCACAAACACATGTATGTAAAGGGCATTACGTACAAAGCTGACACAAAATCAAAATATGATTTTTTTTTGTATCAAACATTTATAAAAGCGGAATTGTGAAATAACATTTCGCTACTAGCAGTCAGTTTGGCTTCGATTTTGTCAAAATAAGCTTAAAACATAGATGATATATTATTGGCATGCAATGTTCACTTGAGATCACCAACAGTTTTTGATGGGGTTCGTTTTGCTCAGTCTTTAGTTTTCTATGTTGTGTTTTGTGAACTGGTGTTTGTTTGTCTGTTTTGGCTTGGTGTTGTCAGTTTATTTTCGATTTATGAGTTTGAATATCCCTTTAGTATCTTTCGCCTCTCTTTTGAATCCGTATTCTTGTGAACTTCAATTAAACATTTAAATTGGATGGGCTATGCATTGGCTAAGCATGTTATTAAAACAAAGAAAGAAAAGAATGTGAAGATTAAAACGTAAAACAAGGCAGTCACCGGAAATCCCTTTCGGGTACTAGAAAACACAAAACATCATTCAAATACAAGGTAAATGATGATATACATATTTGTTTAAGCTTTTGCATGGACTTTTTGTAATTTGGAAAGACGATTTAGTATATATTAAATGAAATATTAGATTTTGAGTCAAATCGGTGAACACGAATTTGACTCTGTATGTGTTATTTAATGTCATTGCTTACAAACTGTGTTTATGAAATGTTTGGCTTTATTTTATACCAATATGTCTAAAATACCGACATATTTGACTGCAGTTTTGTTAGGTAGGATCCTTTAGTTTCATGGCTAACTTATGATAGCAAGAGGGTATCATTTTTCGTCTGTCCGTTCATCCGTCCAATTCCAAATTTAAAACTTTTAAAATTATATTCCAAATTACGGTTTAACCCGGATTAAGTGGTTCACTGAACATGGAAATATGATAATGTGGGGTCCGGTGTCATATGGCTACATATTTTTCTTTCAAATGTTTTTGAATATACATGAACATGTACATTTGTATGTGTGTCTTCAATATCCATTTCCGTCTCGCTGGTCTTGTGGTAGTGTGCTCGCCTCGAACGCGGGAGATTTTAGGTATGTTCCTCGTCCAGTTCAAATCGAAGATTGGCTACTAAACTGCAAAGCATGCAATTTTATTAAGAACAAATATTGGTCAGTCCGGAGTCGGTATAAAGTGTCCGGCTAGGGTGACATGTCTTCCTGCGAACTGTTACCTTGTGAACTAGCAAGTTAACCCATTTGGATCAGGGTGGTCGATCTAGTAAAGGTCGAGTTCAATCCCAGCCTCCATTCCCCGTGAATGGCGTCTGTTTTGTGTGCTTTATGTTTCGAACATACCATCCTATTCGGAAAGATACATTCGTCTATCATTGTTTAGAGTAAGTTCATTGAAGGGCGATGCTCTGGCTAAATTTCGTACCCTCTTGACACATTTTCAGGGACAATCAAAATTCATTCCACTTTTCTATCTAATTTAGACAATTTTAATTTGATATAAAGAGCAGTGGAATATACGTCATTTTCTTCAACTTCGTATTTGATTCAGCCTTCCAACGGTTTTATTCGAGCTGCACTTATGATTCTTTTTAGACGAAACGGGCGTCTGCCGTACCAAACTATAGGCCGGGTATTGTTGATTAGGTTTTACAACCATTGAATCGATGCCACTGCTAGTTGACGTTTCTTTCCTGAGCCACCAGCCTTGTAGCCATCACTTTTTGTTGACATGATATATCATTGATACGATCATTGTCTATAAATATATTGTTTATTAAATGTAAAATTATTCAAGACATTAAGGCTTGACTACCCCAAGTCAAAGAAAGCCTTAGTCGTATTGCACAACATTTCGGAATTCTCGTTTTCAATGCCCTTCAACTTCCTTTTGATTCGCAAATCATGTGTCTTATGTATTTAAACGCGCTTCTAATGTGCCAAAATATAAGCCTGAGTTTTAAAGAAATACGGACCTCTCGACATACAAATTAATATTAACTTTAATTTACTTCATTTTATTGTAAATCATTCATTTCATGTTTATCGTCACGACATAAGCTTTTTGATTTGCTCGGAATCAATGTACAAATTAACAATTTCATATCAACCACTCACTTTTCATTTCTGTTGAACTAAATATTTTGAGTTGTTGAAATATAAAATGAACGAACTATTATTCAGCAAACTTTGATAACCACGTCATAGATAATCAGTACATGGATAATTTTCAAGTATCCCTTAAAAACAGTTCCCATTTTATTTTTTCAGATTATCACTCGTTGTTCCGATTAGTCAAAACCTTCATTCAAATATGAATACGAATTGTTTAGAGAATGAGAGACCCATTACTGCGAACAAATTAAAACTGTATATTTAGGAAGTCTCTCTTCCGACAAAATGGTTCTCGATTTCATATTTTTCTATAACAAGACTCGTATTTGGTTATGATAAGTTGAAACATTCGTTAACATATGTGAAGTATTCTACAAAAACTAAAACGCTTAAAATACGGCAATAAAGGAGATGACTGACAGACGGTTTGACTGAACGGAGGAAAAAATTATACCTTCTAAAACTCCTTTGGATGGGGCTTAATTAACTAGATCAAAAAGTTAAATTAAACTACACTGTATCAATTTCTGTCGATTCATAAAAATAAACTGTGATTTTGAGAATTCAATGCATCTGGCGAACAAACCACCATTGTTACGGAAATGTCGGACTCGACAATCTTTTATTTTTCCAGCTGTACTACACAGGAAATGATGAGAAACATTTACTTACCAACGGTAAGTTTTAAGTATATTCTGGGACTCTCAGAGTAATTATTTCTGGCCGTACATCTATAGACTCCATGCTCACTATATTCAGCATTGAAAATTGTCAGTGACGGAGTATCGGGTGTAGACCCATTGTACTTGTTTGCATTGTTACTAGTTAAATCCATGGTGGTATTGCCTAGTTCTTTCTGCCATTGAACATTAAAGGCTGGAGGAATGCCTGTCACTTGACATTCAAGAGTTATCGTTCCATTCAAGTGAACTGTGTAAAATGTTCTCTGAATTGCAACATTAGGAACTGAAAGGATAGATAGTTATGCATAGGTGAAAAGACGTTTTAACAAATGCAATTATGTTGATTAAGTTGTATTAAGGTTACAAAATAGAAAAGAATAATTTCTTAAAATGCGCAGTATAACATATGAACATTATCTACAAGATCTATATATTAAGCACTTTAATAATTATAACCGAATAAGTAGGAATTCAACTAGTCTGATGGGAATTGATGATATAAAAATGTTACAATATTACACAAAAAAAAAAAAAAAAACACAAAAAAAAAACAGAGATAATTCAAACTTAAATTTTTGTTCTTTCTCTTCTACATATTAATAGCAATAGAAGACCCAATTTTTGTCAAGATATATTTACCATCATGACTGTCTTCAACTGCTCCACGAATGTCCCTCTAATAAAAATAAAATATCAATGAAAATTAAATATTGCTATTGATTGCTGTAACATTCATTTAATATTCCAAAATAGAACGCAACATATGCAAAAAAAAAAAAAAAAAAAAAAAAAAAAAAAAAAAAATTAAAATTTAAACAACACGTTTTAAATTTTATGCGTCCAAGCGCTTTTCTGTACAATTCGATACATAAACAATTGAAATGAAATACATTACACATGTTCTTGAATTTGACAAACTAGTATAAATAAAGTCCCTTTCAGGATGTACTTAGGTCAAATTAAAACAGATGTGGTATGATTGCCAATGAGACAACTCTTCACAAGAGACCAAATGACACAGAAATTAACAACTGTATGTCACCGTACGGCCTTCAACAATGATCAAAGCCCATACCGTATAAATAGCTATAAAAGGCCCTGAAATTACAAATGTAAAACAATTCAAACGAGAAAACTAACAGTCTAATTTAGGTACAAAATAATGAACAAAAAACAAATATGTAACACAGCAACAAACGACAACCACTGAATTACAGGCTCCTGACTTGGGACAGGCACATACAGGATGTGGCGGGGTTAAACATGTTAGCGGGCGCCCAACCCTCCCCTAACCTGGGACAGTGGTGTAACAGTACAACATAAGAACAAACTATAAAAATCAGTTGAAAAAGGCTTAACTCATCAGATGGATACAAATAGAAATACATCTAACAAAAACAGAGTGGACGTGGCTAGGTACTTGTACATCCCAACAACAAAAAGACACTAAGTACAGATCTGAGAGTACTCGCAGTTACTGACAGCTAGTTCGAAGCCAATAACAACTACTGTAAACAGGGAAATTTTCGTGGCAGTTTCATTTTCGCTATTTTCGCGGTAAGAATTGAAATGCGAAAATAATACGACCGCGAAAATTTCAAGGAAAATCTAATCATAAGATGAAGACCATACATGTACGTATATGAATAGGACCACTATATAACACCGATTTTACAGACATTTCTATACCTCAAATCATAACTGTATTTCTAATTGAAAAGCAATATTAGAAATCATAACTTTAACTCAAGTTAATCTTATCAACATGGAAGACATCTCAAGCAAGCGGACTATACGAATATTGTTATGTAAACAACACTTGTTACTGATATGTAAATGACACTTGTCAATCAGTTTGAAAATTATTGCCTCATCGTATATGCTATACAGATTAACAGATCAAAATTTTTATACATATTTATTAAATCCCGCCCAATTTCGTCAACAATGATGCAAATGAAAACAAAGATTTTGTTAAAATTTTCTATTTTCTTAAATTTTTCCAAAAATTTGTCCAATGAATTTTTTAAAATTTGAGATAACATGGTCCGAACAATGAGCTTTGAAAAAAAAATATATAGGTCACCAGACTATTTTTCATCTAAAAACATTTTGTTACCCATGCCGACACAGTAATCAACAGCAATTCTTTGTATTCTTTCAAAATTTGTGTAAACAAAGTGTGGCACATGTTTCAATATCTTTTGTTAAACCTACACATATCAATAAAGTTTCAAATACGAATCAAAAGAAAGACATTTTTGTTTCTATGAACAATGGTTACCATGGCAACCGGGCAAGAAGTAGTAAAATTCTAATTTTATGTGTACAAAGTGTGGCACATGTTGTCATATCTTTTGTAAAACCTAAACACATTAATATAGTTTCACATCAGAATCAAATTAAAGCTTTTGTTTTGTTTCTATGAACAATAGTTACCATGGCAACCAGGCAAGAAGTAGGAAAATTCAGATCATGTACAAAAAATCACCATATATTTTTTTTTCAAATATTGATTCATAAGTACGAGTCGAGCAAGTAAACGGATTAAAAATTTCACGACTTTTTCCCCTTTCATAAATTATCAATTTGTGTTTGATGAAGCATACATATTACTTGCCAAGGTATAATTTATACCAAAACTGACCATAAAACATGAATATATATATAAAAATTGAATTTTCCTCCTTTGGGCCTCTCTAATTGTGAATAATAATGTAAATTTTCACGACTAATTGATAATTTCCAAAGATATGCCAACATATAGTTTTCGGGTGCCACATGTGGAGCAGGATCTGCTTACCTTCCGGAGCACCTGAGATCACCCCAGTTTTTGGTGGAGTTCGTGTTGCTTAGTCTTTAGTTTTCTATGTTGTGTCATCTGTACTATTATTTGTCTGTTTGTCTTTTTATTTTGGCCATGGCGTTGTCAGTTTGTTTTCGATCTATGAGTTTGACTGTCCCTCTGGTATATATCGTCCCTCTTCTAAATAGAATAATAATAAATAATAGGAAAAACTATATATCATCAAAACTCTGATTTAAAGCAACATAACAAGTTATAACATATATAATACAGTTTACTCCTCTGGTACTGTAAAAACTGAATGATAGCTCCAGCATATTTAGCGCTCACATGTTTCTCTGTCAAAATAGCTGTTACTCCATTCTCATCTCTAGCATTTCCAATTTTAGATGACACAAATGGACTCCACTTCTTGCCAATTTTGAACTTATCAATATATTTATAATTTTCATGTTAATTAGAGGTTTAAATGATATCTTTGCATGGTTATAGTCCGGATTGTAAACATCTTCATTGATACATTTTTCCTGAAGTTTAACCTCAAAAATTTTTTTTTTCAACGAAAGAACATCTTCTTTTGCATTATGTGCACTATAAGTTGACTTTAAAATTTCTTTAACAAGAGTCTGTTGCTTGTAATTTTCTACTTCATATTTTTGAATTACACGTTTAGAAACTTTTAAGGTGTTAATAAATCCTTTTGCACAAGCACAAAATATTGAAAACAAATGGAATTCCTTCAATCTATTCTCCAACACGAACATATCAAAATTAGCAATATTATGTCCAACCAATATAGATCTGTCATTAAGTTTTGAAACACTCAATGAAATCTTGCAATGACTGCTCAACAGAACATGTTTCAACTATTGTTCCATTTACATACATTTTGTTTGAAGAATGTGAAAATGTTATACCAGTTATAGTACTTGCTTCTTGAGTAATTTCCGTTCTTGGAATAACATAACGTTGACATGTGTTTGAACCACGTGCTGCAGCAATTTGAGTAATGTCACTATTCCTTGACAAACCAGTAGTTTCCAAATCAAAAATACAAATTTTCAGATTCATCAATGGTTAATGGTGAGGGTATTTCCTGAATATCTGGCATTGGTTCATTAACTTCTGCATTGTTTTCATAAATTGTGCCTTCTTTTATCTTTGACCTAAATTGAAATTTCATCTTTTGTTTTTTTAATTGAATACGCCTTCTTTTGAATTCTTTGGTATTTTGCCTTTCTCTTTCTCTTTCAATTTCTTATCCATTCGTTGACCAATTCTCAGGGTATGTTGTCCTGGAGACAATAAAGAAGCCTCATTCACCTAAAATGTTTTAAAATTTGTTAGCATAGATAAATATCATCAAGCAATTTAAAATATTTTATATAAAAATCATGCAATTAACTATTGTAGACATAACATTCTTATATGATTAGCATATCAACACATACTTGAATGTGATTGGTCCTTTAGAGTATCTTTTCTTGGTTTACACTTTGATAAAACATGTTGCCAAAATGTCTTACATGGCATACGGAAACATAACGTTGAAGTGTATTCATGCGAGACAAATGCAAAATGGTAAAATTAATTTATTCCACATTGTTTTATTTCATATGAACAGTTTCACTAGCATTCAAGAACCTGTTTCAGATTGCAGTTAATAGGAGATGACCATTTTTTCTGTGTAAATATTTAATTACCATTTTGTTTCCAATTTCTTGTTTAAATTATTTATTTACCTTTGACAGCCATGTATAGCCTTCATTCTTCTGTAATACTGAGGCAGATAACCTATTGCTCAATGATGATGATCCACCATAAAACCTATAAAAACGTATATAATGAAAGCATGGTTTTAAATCAAGGTAATTATGTATAAGTGTTTAAAAAACAGATTAAGACATTTTTGTACATAAATTAGGCCCTTAGTTTTCTCGTTTGAATTGTTTAACATTTGTCATATCCGGGCTATTTATAGCTGACTATGCGGTATGGTATTTGCTCATTGTTGAAGGCTGTACAGTGACCTATAAATGTTAATTTCTGTGTCAATTGGTTTTAACAGAGAGTTGTCTCATTGGCAATTAAACCACATCTTCTTTTTATAAGTACAACTGAAATCTCAATACAACCTTTATTGTCAAGCTAATGTGTTAAAACAAAATGATCCTTTTCATCTGAAATATGTAAGTGCAACCCTATAGAATCGAATGCGTCTTATTAATACAGGGGGATAAAATTTTACATGCCACAATAGAGTGCTTTCATTTTAAATGTTCTCATTGTTATCAACATTCTTGGCCAAAATTGCAAATAAAACATACAGTGGTACAAATTGTAACTAAGGGCAATAACTCTTATTAAGGGTCAACAGACGATTTCTTCACTGATGTAATACATTTTCTATAATTAAAAGTTGATCAAATATTTTAAATATACCCATTCCCGTACGAAATAAGTAGTAGGATTCCACCTAGAATCTAGTAGGAATGTAGTAGGAATCTACCTAGAATCAAAGATTCTATATAGAAAGTAGGCAGACAGGGAAAATGAACAAAATGCTGACTGGATTTTTATTATCTCACTAGCAAAATCCAACTATCTAGCTGCAATTTTAAAAGTCTGTATGGTTTTTTCTGTTTTGAAAATCTTAATCGGGAATTTGGATAGAAAATATGATTAGATTATTCATTTTCCTACTAAAAGATTCCTACCAGAATTAATTTATTCCTACTAGAAATTCTATCTACATGGAATCTTTTAATTATCTTAAACTCGATTCCTGTTTGCTAATGACACACATTTTGCTGTGGTAAATGCAATCAAGTTCCAGTTCAGAAATTCAAAAGTTGGAGGGTAGAAGAATGAAAATTTGTGTTAGAACACAATGCTGCAAGGGTCAAACAACTACACAATTTAAATATGAGACAATATGGCTCATGTAGATTGAAGGTAATTTTATACTTTAACAATAGTGAATGATTTTTCTCATTATTTGTTCACAACTCTTTAATTTCATCTAATCAACATTTTGCCCATCTACATATATAACACAATTTCTAGCTTGAATATATCACTGCTTCCTCATGTACATTTCAAAAGTCAACTTTTTAAATGAATATATTCCATGCATTTCCTTTGTTCTTTGTTGTTGAGATTCAAACTTAAATGATTGACCCAGTTGTGTATTTGTGAATATACACTTACATTTTGTATATTTTTAGATTCCTACTAGAAAATATTTTTTTCTATGTGGAATTTTGAAAAATTCCTACCAGGTTTTCTAGTAGGAATTTTATTTTCCCGCCAAATTATTCCTGCTAATTTAAATATTCCTGGTAGGAATATACAATATTCCTACTAAGAAATTCCTGCTAATTTAAATTTTCGGCTATTTTCTGTGTGGATTCCTACTACTGTCTGACTAGAATATCACTCTTTTCTGATAGAAATTCAATGCAATATTCCTACTATATTCCGTGTACATTATGTGTGGAATATTTCATACAGGTAGCTGTTTTAAGATAACTGTTCTAAGTAAACATTAGATTCAGAGAAGAAGATTTATATAATTAAAATCTTAAAAGTTAACAGAAAAAATTATGAAAAAGCTCACTTCACCATTTTGTTTAGGTGAGCAATAATTGAAAAATTTAATTAAAATAAATCAGTTTGGTTAAAAGTTTTTATCAAATATTTATCGTGACTTTGGGGCTTTGCTTGCCACAATCTGGTTGAAATTTTCGTTTCCTGTGTTGATCCCATATTCTGCAATGTCCCAGCTCTGGTACTATATTTCTCCATCAAAGTAGATATCTCTATTTTAAGGCATCATTAGAGAGATTCGCCATTTGGCAAACTCTTATATCTAAAAGTAAACAAAACATTTGTATTCATTTGTAAAATATATATATATAAATACATATTTTGATAAATAAAAGTCCTTGGTACAGAAAATATAGTTCAAAGTAAAAACACAAAACAAATCACATTATAAATCGAACATTGTTTCCGTTAGCACTTTCACCACATCTCCTACGGTTCATCAGACAGAATTGCTAACAGAAACAATGTTCGATTTATGAATTGATTTTTGTGTTTTTTAATTTTAAACTATATATATATATATATATATATATATAAAGATCCATTTGTTAAATCTTGTGATCAATTTATTTGGCAATCGTCAATGGCAGTCAGCAGGGTTTAAGAACATCAGTTGTTCAACCTGTTAGTCAAATGCGTTTGTTTAATTATACTTTTCACTTTTTGGGTCTTTTGGAAAATGTTGTTTGTGCTGTATTTAGACCCTCTACAACGAAATTTGTTTTACAGGCACACGTATAAAATTGCGGTTTTATCCAACGCAATCATAGGTTTGAACGTTGTTTTCAATTTAGACTTGTTTATATATATATATATATATATATATATATATAACTTGTTTATATATATATATATAACATACAAAACAAACAAACAAAAATATTCACAACATTTTTACCACTTTTATTTAGCAATGACATTTCATACTTGGTACGTAGCTTTTACATTTATAAAAGCTGGCTTCAAGCGAGTGAAATCAAGGATAATCTATAAATACTATATCAATGAAAAATTGTGTTATAGTATATATATATAATCTCCAAAAATGTGTAGGACTAATCTGCTGAAGGCACTCTTTATGTTTTCTGAGGAATCGTTATTTTCTTTGATGGCATACATAAAGCATAGTACTAGGTATGGTATGACTTCTGGGTGTTTCAATTGCTTAAAAGTTTTGGACAAATCATACAGTTTCTTGGAAAAACTTTCTTGATGTGGTTCTGGTCATCTTTCTTTTGCAGTTCTTTAAAGTCTATCTTTAATCTTGATGTTGTGGTTGAATCATTATCAGCATGGAGAACATGGATAGGACATCCATTATCCTTCAGATTGTGGGTCATCTCTTAAGCCATATCAGGTTCCATGCCTTTACTTGTACCCTGCCAATTCTTGCTGCAATCATGTGAAGGGACTGTTTCTTTTCTACCCATATGGTATTCACAGACTTTGCAATTCCGGCTTCTATGAGAGAAGTCTATGACTTTACCCGTCATTGTACCGATCATGCTGGCATGTCCTAATTACAATATAAAGATTATTTTAAGATACACGTATGCAATATTACAATAATTCTAATATGATTTGCATATTAACAATTACTTGAATGTGTCTATCCATTAAATTTTCTTCTTATGAATTAACTCACAAACTGAATAAAATTCAGATTCCTTATTATATAAAAATTACAAGAAAACGCAAAGTGAAGCATCCCATGACCATAGGAGAATGCTTCTAAAGTTTTCACAAAGTAATTATTATGTTAAGAATTTACAAGCTTAAATGTGACCTTTACATTTTATTTCCCTAATTGGATTGGCCCAGTAGTTTTAGAGGAAAAGAATATGTTAATGTATTAGTGGGCAACCTATGACAAATTCTATAATTCTTTGTGATGACAACTGTTAAAGCCATATGTATGATATTGTTGCATTACAGTTTTGAAGGTTAATGTTTCATTACTGAACTGTCAAGATGAAGAACAGGAATAAAAACCCTGTTTATTGATAATATTTTTTATTTTGTCTATGTATAGTTTGCAATTTTGTCCCATGTACAGTACATGTACATTTACTCCATGTCCTGCTATTTTTATCCATATGTTTATATTGCAATATATGCATGATGGCTTTATTTTTTTTTGTGTGTAATGTATTATAGGAACATCTTTTTATTAATCAAGTTAAAGACTAAACTGTTTTAATTTACCTGTATTACTGTCATAATTCCAACTTTTTAATCATTAATGAAAATATTTTATAGGCCGCCGGAAAATCGCGAATTCAAAACGGCGCGAATAAAGATTGTGTGAATAAATCGCGAAAAAATACGGCTTGAAAATTTCCCGGTTTACAGTAATGAAAAAAAAATCATGCATTTAAGACCAAACTATCAATCACTAGAATTTATAATTGATACTTTAAGTCGGAAGAGCATTAGTTAAGGAACAAAATAAGATAAAAATATTGATAGGTTATGCAGCTCCTTTTCAAGATATTCAATTTTTAAAAAATGGCGGGAAAAGGCTGACTCGGAATTTTACATTATATTTGCATTGGTATAATTTGGGTCTCAAACCGAAAGAAAAGAAATCAAGAATCTGTTTAAATTTTGGTAAATGACCTTTAATGAGCTATTGAAGTCTTATATGAAAAAAAAAATGGTTGTAATGGGGCAAGATATTTTACCATGTATCGTAGGAAAAAACTTAAGGAGTCCGAATATCTGACACAAATTCCTTAATCTGACCTTAGTATATCCTTAATGTACATTAAGTCAAATGTTTTTTATTTTTCATTACAGAATTGAAAATAGTTCGTCATTCCTGCTGAAGATATTCCTATATAAATTTAGTTGTTGAAAATATTGCATGCTTAGTTGACGCTAATAAATTAGTAAATTGTGTGCGTTCGAAACTCTATTCAGTTTTATACATTTATCAGAAACGCTGTTACCCAATCATTTGTAAACAGAGGATAAGTAAATATCCGAATACGGTAGGCTAAGACTTATGATCATTTACTTATACACCGTTTTGATACGCGAAAAGTTCACCGTAGAAAGTCTAATCTGGCCTGTCAATTAAAAGTCCGTATACATATGCAAAGGTCACATAAGCTAAAACTATTTGATTAAAATCAGATTTTTCACTTTGCTTGTCTCGTAAGGATTTTAAGACAATTAAAAGGGGATGATCGGATGATCTTTAAGCATCCAATCAAATTTTGCCTCCAAAATGTTTCGGTATGTTTTACTTTAAACCATTAAAAAGTGTCGGGTAGTATGCGTAATATTTCAGCATATTACTCGATTTTAAGTTGGTCTCTACTAGCACGATCCCTAACATGTATAAGTATTTGTTTTCCTTTAAGCCAACACATTTTAAATGGATTATTATTGTTGTACAATAAAAAGTAGTTTCAGGGTTGAATTGTGCCTTCACATGTACATTCTGTTTTGTGGAACCTTGATATATATTTGTTACATAAACCTTAATAAGATGATTTACATCCGAACATTTAAAAGAGTCAAAAGAACCAACCCGATATCCGTGTCAAAAGAATGAAATAGTTATTACCTTTTACGTTTACCGTAGCCGGCTGTTGAGTCTCCAAACTGTTTTACGATTTCTGTAGTTATTTTTGGTGCTCAAAATACAATATGTTACCCAACAGGCTCTCAATACTATATCCATTCCACTCTAAATATTGTTCTTCTATCTTTGAATAGCTTACAGGATTCAAATTACAAATGAAACAGCAGGAAAGTAAACTTTCTTGTATCGGATGGAGATTTTAGTGTTGACTAGTTTACTGTAGAAAGAAATGTATAATCAGGTTAGTTGGTGACGTGTTATGTATTTTTTAGGGTTAGATAAGAGCCAATACAATCAACCATTTCATGATGCCGAATCGTATACGGCGAGTGGTATATGTGGCACAGGAGCTGATTACCACTCTAGAGCACCTGATTTAGTCTTTACTTTTGTATGTTGTGTTTTTGAAGACGGGTGTTTGGCCTTTCGTCATTTTGTTCTATAGGATGTTTTCTTGCATATCCGTTGACAGTTTCAATAAGGCATGCTTTTTCTGAAATGCTCCTCTGGGAGTTTTAGTTAATAGTATAAACCTCATTAAGCAGACACGTTCTGAACATGCACTTCAGGTAAAACAAAACAACTGATCAGTCGCATAACGAATAAATTTATTGTAGTTTCTGGTATTTCAAGTGACACTTGCACATTGAAAATAAAATGTAATGAAACAATTAAAATCATTAAAGTTAACAGGCTTGTAACTTTGTACGCCAGACGCGCGTTTCGTTAACATAGGACTCATCATTGGAGATCCACTGAAAGCAATTTCAGGGCTAAATGAAATGAGGAAGGCAACTTGTGATAAATCAAATAAGAAGACATGAAATCTGAAAACAGAAATCTTCATTGTTTAAGGACAATTAGTTACATGGTTCGACAAAGAAACTCGAAGATCTTAATAATTCAAGTCGACTGAAATCGTCAATTGACCCTGATAGGAGTAAATGTCCTTGAAATACGCTTTTGTCTATTTCTTTAAGGAATAAATAGCAGATTGATAGAATCTTTTAAACATAGAAAACTGATCATCAACATAACAACTAGAAATCATTCAACATGGCGAAAATAGTCAAATGATTCCCTGTAGAAGTTATTGCCCCAGAAATCAGACAATTGACCTAACACGAAAACGAAGACGTAGATACTCTCTCCGAATGGGTTAAGGATGTAAGGTCGTTGGAACAAATTATAATTAAAAACTGAATGGGACTATGAATTTAAATGCTACATCCATCTTCAAAGACCCATAAGTGCTACGCACCTGTAATACCTACATGAAAGTATGCTCTTATCCCGCAGATACAGCCCAATCGTTTTGTGTGTAAATCACATTACATAAACTGCTTGATAAAGAGATTAGGTATTGCCGATTCACTAGGAAACTCCACATATAACCCCACGACACTTACTGATGAAGAAGTCCTGAAAAATCATAGGTCTGATCTATGTTTCTTTTGACATTTCAATCGCAGATGAAAAGTGGACCTTCCTTCATTGTATTAGATATTTACATTACATAAGTGTCCTTATATATATCAAACAACGTTATAGTATTAGGTCTTTCATGTGCTCAACAAAACCTCTTTCTAATTTATTAAAATCAGTTCTATCAGCAATGAAAGACGAGCTTTAAAGTTATTCTGAATACCTTCTCTAGGTGCAGCGTGAATCAGATTTGGAAACTGATATTTAAAAGATCTGTTAGAGTGCATACGATCTTCGTCTCTTTGTTGTTTCTATAGTATTGAAACAATAGACTATTAATCCTTTACACAAGTATTCCACAATCCAAACTGAAAGACAAATTGAAAGAATTGATCCTGCTTTGTTTCACAAAATCACTCTGAAACTGACATTATCAATATTTTTGATTTCTTAATTGACAACATATTTGCTACGTTTGAAGGATGTGTTCATAATCGGAACTAATTGTGCTCGTCTTCTTCATGTTCTTGTCGACTTGTTTCTTTATTCACATTAGGCTGACTTCATACAGGAGCTTCTAATGAAGATAGAAAATAAGCTAGCATTATGATTAAGCTTCACGTTCTCATAGAGTTTGGTGAATATGTTCGTATATGTAGGGAAATCAAGTGTCCACATCTCCTTGTCAACCTTTTCTTATTTTCATATGTTGATCAGAGTGCCTTCAGACACTTTTAAAAAACAAGTTGCTTTCTTTAAAAAAAAGAAAAGCAATACGTGAACCTAAGATCACTGGTCACCAAAAGATTGTTGCTGAATTTTTGTTTGCTTTTGAACTGAAATAATTGACTGTGAATAGAAGAAGATAATGATGATGTTAAACTACCTTTATTAAAACTATGTAATTGTGTGTACATTCTTGCACAAGTCAGTTGAAAGCAATGCTGGATAGTTGTGAATATAAAAGTGTATATATACAGCTACTATTTGAATATACATTTTAAAGCTCGGCTATTTTATTTATTACCTGGGAATATACATAATTTTTTCATAACCCTTTTGCAAATCCCAGTTTCTACAAACCAGATGTCTAATGCAAATTGCACAAACCAATAGCAATATAAATTTAACCACTCAGTTTGCTTTATAATCTGGATGCATTTATTTTATCTGTCATATCTTTATATTTTGTTTCCTGCATGGATGCCTTCAAATTCTCAACTCATTATTGAAGCTGTATGAACTCATGGTAGATGTTGTATAGATAAATTTAAAGTCCAATTTCCATTTGAAGTGGAACCCTGTGGCATGCAACTTATAAGAAGGTTTCGTATATTTTTCTTAAGAGTAACACACCAGCTTCATTTGGACCCTCTTATATAGAGACTTATTTTAGTCTCATAAAAATATAAGATTTTAAGGATTTCTTGATTTTACTTATTCTACAAATATTCTACATAGAAACTTGGTTTTGAAGAACATCTTACTTATGAAGTTTCATGAATACCTGAACATACTCTCAAAAGAAACAATTCATATAAAAAAATGTAGATATAAATCGATACCAGGATTAAAATTTTGTACGCCTGACGCGAGTTAAGTCTACAGAGAATCATCAGTGACTCTCTAATTTAAAAAGTTAAAAGGCAAAGTTAAGTCATCTTTTCCTTGGGTATAAAATCCTGGGCATTTCGAAATTGTCACAGTTAATAATAGGACAGTGACTCAAAAAGAAAACAAAAGAGAAACAGCTAGAGGTCAGAATACCGTAAGCAATGATGTGTGCTTGAAAGTCACATGTCAATCTCTTACTGCCGTGTCTTGAATTAAGATAAGAAAAGCGAAAATTCTCATTCATGAGTGAAATTAATTTTTATGCATGCACGTGGTATTTTTGTCCAAGAAATAGTGAATAGAAAGCATACGCACTGATACTCTGGATAAGAATACGCATTTGCGTCATCGCATATATTAATATAATAGTTGAATTCGGATGTCAAACTACCTACCTCAAGTGTTTTGACTTCGGATTCATTGACATTTTATCCGGAATTTTTGTGATAGTGGGCGTGTGAACAGGATGATGTATAATGTGAATGAATCAAGACGTGTATGATAGCTGGTCAACACAATGAATACAATTTTCAAAACTGTACCATAGTACAAATATTTAGATGCTATAAGGTTGAACTAATAAAACAAACAAACAAAAAAAGAATTGAAATTGTATGATAAACATACATTCCTGCTAGTGAACTTTTTCCGAAATTTCGAGTATTTAGTGATGGACATTGTATTTATCAAATGAATCTCTTTTTAAAGTCTATCATTCGACTATATGAATATATTGCTATACAAAATATAAGCAGAGACTTATAAATCCATACTTAAACAGTATAAAACCATTAACAGTATGATAGTTATTAATTTTGTTATAATTATTGTAAAATAATAATTATGTTTTTGTGAGATGCAATGATTTAAAATGCGCGTGATTTGAAACGTATTTTACATTCACGACCGTTTAAAATTTAGATATCTAGCTAACTTTGGGTACGCATCCCTGCTCATTGGTGCTCATACATTACATATAATTTTCATAAATGAAATAACTGTTCAAATCTGTGAGACATGATTAGTCTGGTAGTATCTAATACTGAAATTAGAATTTTTTACAGAACAATCTTTTGATTGATTATCTGACCACTGGGTTTCCGATCTCAGATAAATATGTTAAACAAAAAAATGGTTTTAAAATTTTATTTTGCTTTCCGACATATTTTCATGCTACGATTTAAATACACAATATCAAATCATAAACGTTCAGAAATAATCAGTTTTATTCTGGGTCATTATATATCAGTAATCTATTCCCATGTTTATTTTCGCAATGCACGACAACAAGCTGTTTTAATACACAACACACAACGCGTAGAGGGACCGTCTCAAAGCATAAATTATATAAATACGTTATCATTATACTTGATATTTAATAAACATTCACATTATTAAAAACACATATGTTTTGTCAAAAGGCAAATAGGTTCTTATATATAAATGATTTTTAAATGCAACCTAGTCTTTGTTGTTTTACTTTCCAATCTACAAATGAACTTTGATTGTTGAAATATACTTCCAAAACTCGCCAATATATAAGCGTGAACCCCTCAGGGGTTCACGCAATAATAAGGTCAAAGAAACTTAATCTGTTAATTTTACATCAATGTATATTGATGATATTCTTTCATTATTAATAATTCAAACTATTCTGACTGGGTTCCATTGATATATCCTTCCAAACAAGACAATTTCAATTTTAAGATAATTATTATAATTTTTCTCCCTTTACCGCCATATACCAACTTCATCCGCGTATGTAGTATACATTTCGCAACTCGTACGATATCCAAGAGCTTGCAGCTTGCAGTTGCTACTTAGACTTTGTAAAGCGTCATCGGTGTCTCAACTAATGAGCCAGGATTTTGTCAAATAATGTCTCGTCATTTTCAAAAAAAAACCTTCGAAAAATAAAAAGACCTAATTGATAATTATTCATTCTCTACTTAATCAGAATGGTCTTTAGTTATCGATTCTAAGTGCTGACGCTGTGAATCTTTCTATTTACTTTCAACTTTCCCTTTATTTGTCATTTTGTACTATTATGTTTATTTTGGTGGTATGACTTTCGACTTGACTCGGTATTCATGCATCTCACTATCATTTTATTACTTTGGGCGTTCTTATTGTAGATAGGTCCCAATGTGCGTGCGATTCTGACACAATAGGTTTAAAGTTTTGTTTACATTTTGTTTATCCTTGTATGTACGTTTTACTTATTGACAAGTTGTACTTTATCAAGAAGGTGTATATTATATACGGTATGTACTATCAACAACAAAAATGTTTTACTGGCATCTATGTCAATTTTCTATCACCTACAAATACTTTTTAGTTGGCGTGTCACATACATATTATCAATTACGATTTTTTTGTGTGCATCTTTGTTAGATTCATTTGTATATAGATATAGGAAGATGTGGTATGAGTGCCAATGAGACAACTCTCCATCCAAGTAACTATTTATAAAATAAACCATTATAGGTCAAGGTACGGCCTTCAACACGGAGCATTGGCTCACACCGAACAGCAAGCTATAAAGGGCCCCAAAATGACTAGTGTAAAACCATTCAAACGGGAAAACCAACGGTCTAATCTATATAAAACGAGAAACACGTATGAACTACATAAACAGACGACAACTACTGTACATCAGATTCCTGACTTAGGACAGGTGCAAATATTTGCAGCGGGATTAAACGTTTTAATGGTACCAAACCGTCTCCTTTTCTGAAACAATAGTATAACATCACAACATAGAAAGACACACTATAAACTATCAATTGGAAGGCTTAACTCAATCAAAAACGTAAATTAACACACAATGAACGAATAAATTTGATCTGTGATATCTGAATGCAAATAAATAGTTAATAAAATTATAAGGGATAAATAATTAAGGTCAAAAGTAAATGAACAGGTTTAAACAAAGTTAAAGTATGATACCACTGTGAAATATTAAACAGTTTTAGAAAATCATCACTTTTGAAAAACCTGCGTCATATTATACACAGGTAAATGAAAATAATTTTGTTGTTAAGTATACTTCTTCTTCTGTGTGTATAAAATCTTCCGTTTAGGAATACCAAGAAATTTCTTTAATATCAATAAAACTAATCTAACACTTGGTACATATGGGGTGAATATCAACAATAAAACTATACAATTAGTGCTAGATAAAACTTCCTGTACAGGTGCAAGAACAGTATTTAAGGAGAAATGAAATAATTTTGATGTTCATAGTACGAAGAAGTGAAAATTTGTAGTAATTCCAAATAATCAAAGCTGGTATATAGACAAGATCCATGTTAACATTAAATAACAAAAAAGCATTACAACTAGTATCAACAGGTCAAATTAACAAGAAAGTACGATTTGAGAGTACTCGCAGTTACTGACAGCTAGTTAAAAGCCAAAACAATTAATAATAAAAAATCATGCATCAGAGACTGAAATCAACTAAAACACATCCCAGGGATTTAGTATTTTAACGTCATGAACAGTCAAAGAAGACATGATTTGTGCAATGCCAAAAATAAATGTATCGACAGGTAGTAGGATAGTTAGGAGTGACTTCTTTATAGATAAAAATGAACGTGTGTGTGTCTCTATACATCCCGTTTGAAAAGAAAATACAAATTTAGTTATGTTTTAATTTGCTAATGACAAAATCGATATTAGTGCCAATGTAAACTATATTCAGAGATCTAATTACAACATTGGTACGATAACCCTTACTGGTAAGTTTGTTTAAAGGTTCGATTAGTTTACACGGATCACATAGTGATTTCCGCGCTTTAAGTACAATATTACCGTAAAATTTAGGATGTGAAATACCATTTTAATAAGTTTTCTAAAGGTACAGCCAAATTTACTAATCAAATCTTTGTATCTATGAAAGAATTTAGTAAAAGTTTTAAGTAATTTATAATAACGAAATCCCTGACTTAATAATTTACCAGTGATGCATTGATTACGTTCGTTAACATCTATGACATCACCACACACACGGGCATACCGAACGAATTGGGATATATAAACACCGTATGATGGAGACAAAGGCACATCGCCGTCTAAAAAAGGAAAATTAACAATAGGGAATGAAAAATCGTCTCTTTTGTCGTAAATTTTAGTATGGAGTTTCCCTTTAGAAATTGAAATGTCTAAATCTAGAAAAGGACAACTGCTGCTGTTTATGTTAGATTTAGTTAAAGTAAGTTCTTTTGGGTAAATTTCGGTAGTATATTTAGAGAACTCTGGATTATTTAACGAAAAAATATCATCCAGATAACGGTAGGTATTGTTGAATGTATCAACCAAATGTAACAATGATGTGTCTTTACTGAGTTTGGTCATAAACTGAGATTCATAGCAATACAGGAATAAATCTGCTCTTAAAGGGCGCAGTTAGTGCCCATAGGAATACCTACTACCTGACGATACACTTTATCGCCGAAACGTACATATATGTTATCTAGGAGAAAATTTAAAGCTTCAATCATATCCTCACATTTCCAGTAAGTGTATCTAGCATACTTTCTTTTTCGTTACAGAAAAAGGCTTTAAACGAGTTACAGCAAATAAATTTACAATGAGATTTTCGAAAGACCATTTTATTAAATATGAAAACTTTTCTTTATTAGATTGTGTGGAATTGTAGTGTAGAGAGTAGAAAATCATAACTGTCAACAGAATTAAAAGGACCATCAAAAGCATGTATTTTATCTAAAACATCTAAAGAATTTTAACACTCCAAAAATAATTAAAACCATTATTTTCATAAGCTTTATTACAAAAGTTAATAACCAGGCCACCGTTTCACAAAGCCTTCTTAACTTACGATCATCGTATCATTTTACGATCCGTTTACGTGTGGTTCTACGTTCCCGTTACGTGTGTTTCACAAAGGCATCGTAAAGGACTACTAAGTTGATCGCAAGTTACGTACTGTGTATCATCGTAAGTATATCGTAAAACGGAAGAGTGCTTTCTTTCACGTCCGCACTTTTATTGAGTATGGCATGCCAAATAAACATTTTAAATAATTTATTACGGATGGCGAATTATGGCGATGTTTTTATATCAATATTAATGCAAGTAATGAATTTTAGCCCGTTTTCCGTGAATATTCAAGATATAACACTTCTATTATAGATATAAATTTAATACATAATTTAGTACGATTACAGAATTATGCAAGTATTCCTGAAAACTTATTCTGCCTAACGAGTTTAATAAAATATTGCATAGGAGGAAGCTTTCAAATACTTTTCTTTCATTGAAATTAAATTACGACGTCGGCTGAGAGGACATGGTATATATTGTCCATTACATATATTAACAACACTTTGAACAAATATTCTTTTGAAGACAAAACAGTTAAATATATTAAATAAAACTATCCATCACAGTGAGGGTCTGGATTGGGGCAACAAGAAAGGTTGGGGTGGGGGTTCTTCATTTCTGTGTTCTGTAATTCTTTTGGTCATTCTTATCTATTCAGTAATACATATGCTTATTCTTTGATTTATGTGTCCCTTTTGAATTTGTCACTGCACTACACAAATGACCCCAATTATCAATTTTGATTAATATCTAAATGAAATCAAACACGGAAAATATAAATATTTTAATTAATTGGTAATAATTTGGATTTATGGGATAACAAGCAGTAGATCGGATGAAATTAGTTATATTTGATCTCATCTAGTTTGTGATATGAGGTAATAGTACTGAGAATTATGGTTTTCTGCTATTGCAGAGCTTTTTGTTGTCAGAGGTTATATTATCTGACTGACTCTTTCACGAACTGTTTTATCAGGGTAATAATAATTTCTGACACAATGTAGGAGAAGAATATAAGGTTAATGTTGTCTGCAATAGTGGACGAAATGGCAAGTCAAGATTTGTCAACTCGTGCAAAATCGTGATTTTGGATGAAAATACCGATGCTTACGAATGAACATAATTTGCATGGCTAACATCAATGAACCAGTTCTGATAAGGACCAGTTCAACATTTCATTCCAAATGATATACTTATATCAATAATAAATTTGGTATGCAGAAAACGCAGAGTTTAGTTATTTTGTTAATCATTTAATTATGTAATCACTCAGTATTTTTTCCTTATCCATTTTATTTTACATTTAAGCACTCCTTTTTCTGTACAGTTTTGTTTAGGGGCTAGCTGAATTACGCCTCCGAGGCGCGATTTTCTCGCTGCACTGAAGACTCATTGGTGGCCTTCTATTGTTATCTGCTCTTTGGTCGGGTTGTTATCTCTTTGACACATTTCCGTTTCCATTCTCAATTGTATCTATTTTTGCCCGTTTTCTCTATATTCTCTCTTTTTTTTTTTTTTTGGGGAGGAGGGCATTATTCTCTATTCTGTAAACCACATCCACAACCTCGTATATCTTGGGTTATTTCAAATAAATATCTGATATTCAAGCGCCTAATATCGGGATATGATGCATAATACTATAAGAGTATCTACAAGGAGATTTTGGTGATCTCTTTAAAAGTCGGTGCATGAGATTAATATGCTACAACCAACAAACAAAAGGATTGCCTACTAAGAATATAAAAGCTATAAAGAAATGTTTTTATATTTTGTATTTTACTGTTTGTCTTTATGTCGTCTATCTATGGTAATGGTGAATCAACGAAAACGCATGCAGCTTCTTATTTCTTGTTTGAACATTCTTCTTTCCGTCATAATACATGACGATATCAATTTACGTGAACATTTAGAAATATGCGCACGCAATTCACGGCTCCTATAGTAGAAAAGTTTCTTGTAGGATAAAGAAAGGGTGAAATACGGTTTTATGTAGTTAAAATTTGGTAAGTATTTAATTAATTTTTTCCATATTTAGACTTCTTCCAAAATTGTAAAAAATTGTTACATTATTTGGAGAATTGCGACTGAATGGTAGATCTGTTTTATTGTTACTGTTAAATTCATTCAAATATAAATTAGTGACGAATTAGAAATTGACATATTGTGCAGACACCTATCTAGTGTTGAAAACTATAATATATGTTGCCTTCTAGATGTAATTTGTTTGTTCTTGTCGTTTGGTTGCTGTCTTATTGGCGTATAACCTACATCTCCTTACAGTTTTAGTTCTTTTGGTGTACTTTTACATCGGAGTATGAAAATCATAATTAAAATGGTTATTGGGTATAGATTAAGTGCTTTTCTTTTCCTCAATAATATGATTAGAGGAAGATGGACCGATGAGAGATGTACACAGGCACTTGCTTCTATCCATATGTAATACATATGAATAGTCGATCTTCCCATGTGGAGATGTACCTAAATAACAAATATTCAGTAAACAAAACAAAATTTGTTACTTTTCAATCTTTATCTTCCCCTCCCCTCCATATTTTTTACTGTATTAATTTCCGAAGACATGTCGCATCTAAACAAAATCTGATTGATCTGCAGCTTCCTTTCCACGCTGTTTTGGTACAAACTTAAATATTATCCTCATTAAATTCGATCCCAAATTAGTCATTTAAAAGGCATACATATCTAAATAGTCGTAATAACTTCCATTGAGCACGAAACTAATCCAAATCAGATTTTATTTATTTGGATATTCTAAAATACATTTCTTTTTGGCAGAAAATACAAAAACATTATTGGTTTGTTTGTGAAACACTGATTTCAGATTTACATTGTACACAAACAATATTTTATGTCCCACCCTTCTAACATTTGCGGCATCTTGATCAAGAATAATCTTACATATGGTTTAATTCATTTTCGCGGAAAAACTACGATCGAGATACGCGTACTGACCAAATACTCATATGATCTGGAACATATGCAAACCTATCTTCATGCATGCAGACGGGCCACGGGGCATATGCAATATGTAGTTTTTATTTATTTTCTCTACTGTTGATGAGTGCCAAAGACGGAGTAATTTTACTTCAAGTCCAAAAATTTATCACTCAAGACTTCGAATGCAATGCAGTTCTCTAAATCAACATCTTTTGTAAAAATATAGTGGCCTCACCACTTTGTTTATGTGGTGTTATAGAAACAACAGCGCATTACTTGTTGCACTGCCCCGATCTCACATCATGCGTGAACAGCATTTTATAACATCAATATCAACCATTTCTTGTCGGAAGAAATTTTGCTACACGGTTCAACGGATTTCAGATACGAACAAAACATTGAAATATTCTTGGCAGTTCAAACATTCATACTCAGTAGCAAAAGATTTGTCATATGATAACAAACATCTTGTTCAACAAGTAATACTTATATCTTAAATAATTGTGTCCGTTCAGAAACATACACTTTATTATTGTATTTCCGATGTATAATTTTTTTTCTCTTTTGTGTTCACAACCTTATTATATGTTTTGTTTGTTTTCCATCTAGTGTAACATTGTTATTTTTTAACATTCTACTCCTTGAGTATTACAATATGAAAAGTTCCTATTTGAATTAGGAAACGGATTAATATAAGCTAACAGCTTGTTTCTGGATCCTATTAATTATTCACTTGTATTAATATGTAAATGCCAATTTGTGTACATTACTTAACCTGAATTTAATTAATAAAATATGTATACACTTAGTCCAAAAAGTAGAAACGAAAATGATTATCTAGTGAAAACTGTGTCGTTTTAATGTGTATATACTATTATAACTTTGTATATTGCGTTGGTGTATAATTAGTAAAAAATAATTATATATATTGTATATATGTCCATTGTGAGCTCTTTTAATGGGAATAAAACATCCTTCTTTAAACGTTTTATCGATTACCACTGTGCCTGTAGTGATATAATTATAAATAGATACAGAACGCGGACGTGATAGAAAGCCTATTTATTAAATTGTTAGGACGGAAGCCGGTAGGAAATAAGATGAGTAAAAAGTGATTTAAAATACCTAAGATTTGCATAACGTACTGCTTGCACATTCAAGGCATGGAATTGCTTTCGACAAACAAATGCTGACTCGTCATCTTTTGGGACTATACGAAGAAGGAAGGCATCACAGAAAAAATAAAAATAACCTTTGATCACCTTTCAAGACGTCATAATTATTTGGACTATCATATGGAAGAGCTAACGGATGTAATTCATCTTCTAGAACTTGCCTTACTGACGCCATGTAAGATCGGTCAGTTTTAATAGGAACACCCCACTACCACCCCTAGGCGTAGTAGCGCAAAGCTAACAAAGCCTGCGTTTCAGGAGTAAGTATCATGTTTTATATCTTGTTCTATCTATTGCCAATGTTATTTTCAAAATGAACAAACGAAGAAAGTGTAGTTATATATTGAAGATTCTTATTCGTCTTCTAACATTTGCAGCATCTTGATCGAGATCTAGAATAAAGAACGCTGCAGTCATATCTTACTAGATATGAATGGTTTAATTCATATTCGCCTAAAAACTACGATGGAGATACGACTGGGTATAGCTGTAGTAAGTTACGCCAGGATTTATGTATTATTTACGACCATCTTAACTTACGACGGCTTTGTGAAACGGCTGTGAAACCTACGATTTATTTACGATGGACGTACGATGACATGTAACGTGAGGGTACCCAAATTGCACCTTTTTGACAGTTTGTTAACCTACGTTTATTTATGCTTCAGACAAAAGTTTTCATTATGTGTTTATTTTGTAGATGTATCATTATTTACTATATGGTTTCACCAATTTAAATTTGAATCCATATGGAATCATAGAAAATTGGTCTGAACTGACCTACAAACCATTAATGATTCTGTAATGAGGAGTACGCAACAGTTGAACGGCAAACGATTTAATGGCGTCTAAGGTCAAGACATTGGTCACGTGATAAAGGTCAGAGTTTACCTTTTTTGTGAACGTGTACACCTCGTGGTTTTTACCTCGTATCGTCTTATTGTAACTCGTACATAAATAAAACTTGTAGTGTCCAAATCTTGAGTAAATCAGCTTCATTATTCTGTATACTTATTTAAGAAAGGTGTTGTAAAAGTATTCTAAAACTACGATGGAAGTGAAAATTTTTCTTGAAAATTTGCGTAGGTCTACGGAAAATCCCAAGTTATTCCTTAAATGGGTTTGGTAACGTATGGAGGGTATAAAATATGAAGTAAAATCATTTTCTGGTTCTTATTTTATTCATTATTGATCCCAAATTTCCCGGCAACGAATTTGTGTCAGCTTATTCGTGGCGAAGCGGAGATCAAAGGAGATAACTCCGTACATGCATCGTAGGAAATTGCAAGTTCAAAACAGTAAATTCGAGTAAAATTAATGATTGAAGTTATATTTCGACACTTTCTTGAATAACTATTCCATATTGCATGTTCCTTTACTCATGTTACAGCAAAATCGTTCTGCTATAGTTGAATATGACATTTTTCAAGTAATTTCAGGTTTTGAAACTTCCAAAGTACAAAATTATAGATGAGTAACTTTTCTCTGAAACTTGGACTTATAAATTGCTATACATAGTATATTCTCAAACACTCTTTTGATAGATGGAATAATAGTATTTGTTCTACTTTCTTTGTATCAATATTCTTAGAAAGCTTATGAAAATAAACTCAGTGTTAGTTCATGAAGAATGTTAATATATAATAGTAGAACAGTTTTAATATTAAATTCCTTTAAAATTAGACTTTAATTAATTCAATTTATATATATAAATAAAGTATCTAAAATAGAAAGTTTTACTCTGGTGCATTGAAAATGTTGCACCAGAAATGAGATTAAACAAAGTTATTTGGCCTGAAGAACTTATCTATGCTGATCATATGGAGAAAAAGAGTGATATTATACATTCTAACACAGCATCAATTGAGAAACAATAGTTCTGTCCTCTAGACATTTTAGTTTTCAAGCTTCAAGTCTTGCTTATCAATATACATATCAATATACATATTTAAGATTTCTCGTTTTCTACTATGATCTGCAAAGAGATGGGTTCTTTCTGTGTGACATCATTGATTATTAGGCTAATTATTGGTAGCCTTTTTCCTGATGTAACAATGCATATGGCAAATTCTGAGAAAAGCAAGAACCTTTCAGCAGATCCAGCTTTTTATAAAAGAGTAGGGATTATTCCTATAACAGAAAAATATATATATTTTGATTTCATGTCAAAAGTTATATACAAGAGGGTTCATCAGCAGTACAATATAAATTTGCATTACATTAAAATACAATATGGATACAAAGAAAATGTAGACAATACATACTTCAAATTTGTGAATATTGAATGAAAAAAAAGATAATTTGCAGTGGACAGAATTATCTTTTTTCTTATTATACCTGCTTTTATATAAGAAACTATATAAGATGTACAAGTTCTGTTTCTCACTCTAAATCAAGAGAAAAAAATTTAAAAACAAAAGGCCAGAAAGGATTTAAAACATTATAAATTAATCAACACAAAGAAAACTGAACAAAAGCTGTAATGCAATATGATATCATGCAGTTCATATTATTTCTATTATTACAAGTTTTGGATTTTTTCTTAAATTTGAATTCAAAAGTCCTAAAATAACTGTTGAGTCCTTTAATTAAATTATTGATTGAATAATGAATGATTAGTTAAGCTGATCAGTAAATAAAGTATGAAAATGCTTTCTTTTAAATAAATGAGTGTTATTTATATGTCAAAGTATACTGAATCAACTTCAAATTTAAACCAAATTCACATTTAACTGCTCTAAAATGCATAGGCAGTTGAAATACAAAACAAAAACAAAGCTGACTTAAATACAGTATATTCAGAATTTTTTTGAATAATGGACAAAAATAAGATAATTATTATTCTGATATTAGAAAAAAATCTTCAAATCAGAATGCAAGTTCTTATTATTGCGATAATCAATTTAATCACTTTATTTACTTTAATTAAAACCTCATGATAATTTCTGAATTTACAGTACTTAGCTTATCAACCTCTATGCTTAAAAAAACAAGTTTCCTAGGCCTAAATGTGGTTGAAATTCTGACAATTTTGCTAACTTTTACCAAAAAAATTTCTTTTTTATGACATAACTGGATTATTACTATTTAAGAAAAAACTGCATAAAGTTGTATAATATGTATTACATTTCAGAATGCTAGTTTGTATTATCATCATGATCATGATAATTGCAATAAGTTATTATTCAATTAATTAAAAAACATCAATTATTTTTGAATTGATAGCCTGGAATCAGTACATACATGTGTTTTTTATACATCTATATACTATTCATTAGGGAACTTATTAAAATGAAATTTTTGCACAAGACAGTCATGGCAGTTCACAATTACAGTAGTCATTTTAAACATAGTGACAATTTTATTTTTCATACATAATCATTGCAGAACTATTTTTCAAATGATTTAATGTTGTTAGTCATTTACTTTAAATACTTAACCTGTTCTAAAATAAAGAGATGTGGTATGATTGCAAATGAGATAACAATCTAAAACTATCCACCAGAGTCCAAATAAATGTGTCTGTTAGCAGTTATAAGTCACTTTACAAACACCAACAATGAATACAAACTTTCATTATTTATAGACAGATTAGGAAAAGAGGAATTATAGCTTTTGGCTTACTACAAGAGAATATAAGAAATATAATAATATAAATAAGGAAAATAGAGAGGACTTAGCCACTGGACTGTATATAAAGTGCTCCTTACTAATCCTTAGAGGAGCTGCTGTATACTTAGACAAAAAGATTTTTACATTTTGTAGCATTTTGGTCAATCTGCCCTATTTGCTCCAACCTATTAAAATTACTGCCTATGGTGGAATTAAACCCAAGTATGTCCATATACTCTATTTTCCTCTATGTACATACATGTACATGCATATGAAAAATGTCAAATGCAAAGTAAATATGGTAATTAACATCATGATTACAATCTCATTTTTTGTATAGGACCTAGTTTAGGAAGTCCCTGGACCTACCTAGCCAGACATATTTCTTAAGCAAGGTGTATTACATAACTCTTGAAAGTTTTAAAATGCAATTGTAAGATTAATTATATCTGCTCTTAAAACTATAATAACACAATAAGTATGTTCAGTTTCAACAACGTGCAATTTCAGTAAACAAACATCAATGAACGACCACATGTTTGTCTGCTGCGCTTGAATTTAAACGGATCAGCTTTATTTACACGAATTTTGCTACACCAGACAATTAAACATGTCTTTACATTATAAGTTTTAAAAAAATGTATTTGTTGTTATGACTTGTGTATGCATGGAAATATAATGAAGATAACATTGATTTTACCGTACAAAAATAAATACACAGCATTCCTGAGGTGTGCACACAAAACACACCCACTTTTGTTACAATGGATGGTAACGTATAGCCATTTATATAACAGTAAATGCCATTGGATAAGCTACCCTACACAATACATAATATGCAAATTTATCCCCGGCCACGCTTTTGTGTCAGCTCTTGTTGTGATGGAAAATGTAAACATTGAATCCGCCATTTTGAGTTAGGAACAAAACTATTTTTCAATCTTGGATTAAAGGAGATTGCGCACATTGCCAGCGTATCATGCATACCAGTCATGTGAAAATATATCTTTAATTTGTTTTCTGTACTTACTTTTCAATGTTTGAGTTAATTTAATGTTTTAATTTCCTACAGAACGGAGCATCGTTCTCAAAGTCGCCGAAGAAAAATTATAGGTGGCGCTGTTTGTGGGCGTAAACATTTTACATACGGGTACTTTTGTGTCGACAGATTGACCTTTATCTGTCAGATTCAGGCGTTTGCCGTTCAACTGCAAATTGCATCCATGCTTAAATTCGCATCGTCAAAAGTCGAATAACAGAGCTTTTGTTTAATTTTTAAATATTTTGAACAATTGGATATTAGTCCATGCTTACTCTTCATTTTTAAGAAATGGATACTTGTAACATATTGTATTTGCTAATTTTAAAAGATGACGCTTTGATGACGTCGCATGGCGACGTTTCCGTACATTTTGATTTCAGTAAACACTTCATCTGTTGATTAATTCTGTGAACGTTTTGTGTATATCTAAATATGTTTACCTATGTTGAAAGACGTGCATAGTATCAAATCATAAAAATACAAATTGTTTAGTCTCTACGAAATCTTGTAAGATTTCCGCTGCTATTTTTCTAAATAGGTGCAATTTGGGTACTCGGTGCAATTTGGGTACTCGGTGCAATTTGGGTACCGTGACGTTACCCAGTTCTTTGATAGAAGTAAGGGAGGTAGTAAGAAGCACTGATAGATTAGTAGTAGAACACTTACTAGATGCGGAGATGAAACGGAATTTAAATGTTTTTTTTGTGTAATTTCGGTAACCAGTACATGGTAGGGACTTTCAAATGTTCGGAAGAGGCTTTAAGCTGGGTAGTGGCAGTGATATGCTTGTTAACGACTTGACTCTCAGTGGTGCGTACGAACCTGAATGTAGAGGAATTGATAATTTCGTTTTGAAGAACTTCCGTGTAGTATATGCGTCATACCACCACTACATTATTGGCTGCCTTGTCTGCCGGTACGAACACAAACCGCTCTGCGAGTACTTGGAGTTTATTTTTTATTCTAGAAATGGGAATATCATGGACCCTATTATTAATTTCAGAATTGTTTTCAAAATGAGATATTCGAATATTAACAGTATTCATAATTTTATTCAAATAACTCATTTTGAAAACAATTCTGAAATTTTATCAGATTTTTCACGTTTGCACCAATTTTTACAGTAGGCAGACAGAGCGTCTTTAATGACCTGACGACACTGTTTCCAATCTATTATAGATGGAGGACGGTATTTCGGTCCTTTCTTTAGAAAAGTTTTGACCTCACGGTCTTCGACGATGTTGAGGTCTCCTGTAACTTTATGACCATAGGGAACATATATAAAACTAGATGTTTCACAGTCTCAAGTGGAAGGAACTTTATTTTCTATATCGACGTCTGATGTAACTGACGTATAATTAAAAATCAAACTTCTGCTCGGTTTTTATAAGAAAACGAAATAATGGGTGGTTCTATAATATCAAAATATGGAGGTATTTGGCTATAGACGGAAGAGTCATTGAATATGCTAGATAAGTTAATAAAATCAATACCTCTATTTATATATTTTAATTAAGAAAATGTCGTTTATGATTTTCAGGTTTATCGATACTAGGAAACAGCCTGTGATGACAAAAGGCTGTAATAATACGGGTGTATTCATAAAACGGGCTAAAAAGAAATTTTATCACACTCCATAAAATAGCATATAATTTACTTATTGGTATCTGACCCAGTTTGCATAATACTTGATGTCTGCCATTATTTTTATTATAGATAACAAATCAGCAAGTGTATAATTTATACGATGTTTAATACGTTGATTACGGTTTTTGCGTTTACCATGAGACTTATTATTTCTAAGTCGTTAATCAACAATATTAAGACATCGATAGAAGTTCTAGATATGTTCCCCTGTCCTAATATTTTGTCATTGAGACCGAGAGGATAAGCTCTTTGAAATCTTTTTATCCAAAATAATTCGCGAACTTCACGTGATTTTTCAAATTGCTTGTGTGATTCTCCTGGTTGTTTCTGAACGGTTTTGGGTTGGAAGTTTATAAATTTAAAATTGTGATTATGCTTATCTAAATGTTGATATTTTAAACTTTTGAATTTTTTTGGTCTACGAAAGCGGTAAATGTGTTTCTTTTGTAATACTCTCGTCCCGTCTGTCCCACATATTGAATACCACACTTAGGTTGGGTTCAAGTTACCACATATATCAGGTTTTGAGTTTTTCAGGTAATATCACAGGAAAAGGAGAGCGAAAAAGTTCTCCCGTTCACTGTTGACCTTACAGTATTTTGAGAAGTTAATCTAAAACAAGTTAGTCATTTTTTGGCATTGCACGGGAAAATTTGTGGATATCCACGTGCATTTTTGTTAAATAATCTGGCTGTAGTGGCATTACAAATACGTTTATTTAAGCACGTGGATAACCTAGAAGTTATGTTGTTAATAATTTTCTTTCCATTCCGTAAAATCATGATTATTAAATAGGGGTATAGGAACAATAAAAAAGACCGGAGGTTGTAACATTGAATGAGGGTCACAATTACGGAATAGGAAATAATAGGCAAAGCAGTAAAAGAACTCTTACAAAAACTGTAATAAAAGGCCCGACGTAAAGACTTAAGTATTACAAAACTGACATATATAACAAACACAGGGCAAAAACAGAGATTGTAAGAAATCTTAGTAAAACCATATCAGGGGCAATGATAAAAATAGCAGGCGTGGATGAGTATTTATACATCCAAACGCCGTAATATTTAATAAACAATTAAGATTTAATACAAAGATAAAATAAATATGTGAAAGCTCTCTCACAGGCAAACAACCCATAATTGAAAATATAAGGGCATACACCACAAGCACGGGGACACATTCTACTGCATCCACACAGCACGAGCAACAAACCCTGCAGTAAATAGATATAGGAAGATGTGGTATGAGTGCCAATGAGACAAATCTCCATCCAAATAACAATTTATAAAAGTAAACCATTATAGATCAAGGTACGACCTTCAACACGGAGCATTGGCTCACACCGAACAGCAAGCTGTAAAGGGCCCCAAAATGACTATTGTAAAACCATTCAAACAGGAAAACCAACGGTCTAATCTATATAAAACGAGAAACGAGAAACACGTATGAACTACATAAACAGACGACAACTACTGTTCATCAGATTCCTGACTTAGGACAGGTGCAAACATTTGCAGCGGGATTAAACGTTTTAATGGTACTAAACCTTCTCCCTTTTCTGAAACAATAGTATAACATCACAACATAGAAAGACATACTATAAAATATCAATTGGAAGGCTTAACTCAATCAAAAAACGTAAATTAACACACAATGAACGAATAAATTTGATCTGTGATACCTGAATGCAAATAAATAGTTAATAAAAATTATAAGGGATAAATAATTAAGGTCAAAAGTAAATAAACAGGTTTAAACAAAGTTAAAGTATGATACCACTGTGAAATATTAAACAATTTTAGAAAATCATCACTTTTGAAAAACCTGCGTCATATTATACACAGGTAAATGAAAATAATTTTGTTGTTAAGTATACTTCTTCTTCTGTGTGTATAAAATCTTCCGTTTAGGAATACCAAGAAATATGTTTGTTTAAACTTTTTAATCAGTTGTGCTGTTTGTCTATGGAGTATTTTCGCACATTTTTTTTGTTTTGCTGATGTATCCCAATTGCTCCAATATTGACCTGTTGTGTGTTTTGGTTGCTTCCTAAATTTTGTCAATATAACGAAACTGTAAACAACTATCATACAAGTCGGAGGATTAAAAGACTTTTGCATTTGAGTTCATTATTTTGTAATTCTTTTTGAACACATCTATACTATCGAACTTAAGTTAAAGGAGACAACAAATACAGTTAGGTCTTCCTTATATCTTGACTTATATCAAGTAATTAAAACAACGAGAGTCTGTGGATAACAAAATTTTACTACAAAAGATATGATTTCAGCTTCCCAATTGTGAATTTTCCATTTCATTATAGCCTCATTCTAATAGCACCTGTATATGGAATATATATATATACTGATCAGTTGACTTCAAAATGTTAACTGAGTACATGGAAGAGTCGAAGTCGAATTGGTGACGTTTAGAGGATCACTTCAAAAATTTTACGGACGCGATCACGAATTTGTTGGCCGTAATGGAATATCTGTTCCACAGATGACGACGGATATGTTCTAATTATTGTAATCATAACTGCAACTTCCTTATTGTCCTCGATTGTGAACTACCGCACTAGACTTATCACCAGGTTTATACTTATATGAGCACAAGACTGGTGACAAATGTGGAACATAATCTGCTAACCCTTCCGGACCATCTGAGATCGAACTTTGTGTTGATCTCTTTCTTTACCGGCAATGTTTTTCTATCTCGTGTACTTGACCTGATACTCGCAAATGATAGGCAATGAATTCACGTGACAGTACAGCAAACAGAAAAAACAACATATTTTTAAGACAAAATAACCGTTTAAAAATAGTGACTTTTGAATCATCACCTCGAAAATAAGCTCGCCCTGTAGGATCGCTTGATAAAAAAATGCCATTATTCTATATTATGTCGTGGTAACAAATGTCGTTGTTGGGTTGTTGTCACCGTAACATTTACCTTACATCCATTTTAATAACATTTTATAGACAGAATTCAAAAATTCAAGGGCAACAAATTAGTTATACTAAAGTTCATATAAATATTAAAAAAATTATTTAAGAGCAAAAACATACTCCATTGATTTTGCTATAGTATAAGACATATAGTTCTTACCTTCCATATTGTATACAAGAGTATATATTTGTCTGAAACATAAGGCCACGCATGTTAACACGACACAAGTCCAGAGAAGCTTTCCTATAACAAGTTTTCTCGATGAAATTCTGTTTATTCCATGTAAAGTTGTATTTCCTGTGAAATTTATTAAAGTATCTTTTATTCTGGTTGGTAGCATTTTCACCAAAGGTCTTTATCTATTTTCCCAAACATCCGAACACCTTTCGATATTTTATTAAGTGTTGTAAAACATACAAATATCTGTGGTGTAATATCAATTATCAATATTTAAAATTATCAACAAATAAGAACTGTTTTAGGAATTGGAAATGAAAGACGCGATTTGTTAGACATATCCAAAATTCTCTATAAAACATGTTTATTTAATAATCATACTTTGAGACAAAATAACCCACAGAGGACAAATGAGTTACACTTGAACGGTCAATACCATTTTATTGTCGGCAATATAGTTTTATAATTTGTTCCGAAATCGCACTCCACAGATTTAAAACAAACACACTTTAAACGAAACTCATTTTAATTTAAAACTAATTAATTTTTCCACGTTTCACTTTTACAAATTTATTAATCATTAAACATAAAAGACTAAAATCAACTTATGTATCATGCCAAAATCAGCAATTTTACAAATTAAAAAGATCAGTTAGGTACATGTATAGAGATGTTAACAAAATAAGTTCTGAAATAGACAAGACGCTGTCAAACAAACTAAGTCTATAAGTTTAAAAAAGAATCAAACGCGTCATAGACGCTGAAAGATTATTATAGGTTGCCTTAGTCAAGACTGTTCGTTGTAAAACTCAATATCATTGAATTTATATACTACTATAGATTACATACAGGAGCTAAAACCAAAGACCAAGATTATGATATATCGTCTATGAGATCGCTAGTTCTTTGAGGCAACAAACATGACCCTTAAAGGCAAACGCTCGTCACATCCTCTATTTCAATTCAAGTTGCTGTCCAAATTGTTCGATCTTATGGACGCTTATTGGTGGTGATAACGGAGGTGTCAATTTCTAGTACTACAAATATGATTGTTTCATGCAATTAATTACATGTTTACGTACAATACATCGAATATTTGTGTCTGCAGAAGCAACCATATTGGTAAGCTGAAAATATATACTCTTCCTGAACATGAAAGAAGTATTTGGCAACTGATATCAAACAAACATTCAATTCAGTAGCTGATTGGAGTATATATGTGGTGACAATTTTTGTTTCGTCTTCTTTCAGTTGTGTCAGTATTTTCATTGTCTATAGTTCCTGTTTTATTAATTAATGTAATTAGAAGTGTTGTTTTACTATATATGTTGTGATTTTAGTAATCGAAATTCAATGGGGATTCTTTACTAAAAGAAAAGATTTGTATTCCCTACTACATGTATTTTTGAAGACACGAACTTTATCGAAAAAAAAAAGTTTTTGACGAGAATAAATCTCCTTGAATGTTTTGGATAAATTATGTGCTTTAAATGATCCTTTCTATTCGGTTGACAGTTGTTATTTTCGACCCTCTACCTTACACTTCTACACGATCTTATCAAACAGAAGCTTCATATTAATATGTTATCAAACAGTCAGGAATCTGATGTTCAGTAGTTGTCGTTTGTTGATGTGGTTCATAAGTGTTTTTATATCAAATAGACTGTTGGTTTTCCCGCTTGAATGGGTTAACACTAGTAATTTTGGGGCCCTTTATAGCTTGCTGTTCGGTGTGAGCCAAGGCTCCGTGTTGAAGACCGTACTTTGACCTATATTGGTTTACTTTTATAAATTTTGACTTGGATGGAGAGTTGTCTCATTGGCACTCATACCACATCTTCTTATGTCTATGAATTAAACAAACAATTCATTTTATGTGCATTCAGGTGCTGGTTTTGAATTTGGCTGTTACTTTTCAATGAATTGTAAACAGATATCATTATTATTGTCTACTTGAAAAATAAAAGAAATAAAAAACTCTCATCTTAAAGATTACAATTTTCCATTACGAATTTATCGTTTCTCTTTATATATATATATATTAGACCGTTGGTTTTCCTGTTTGAATTAATTTACACTAGTCATTTTGGGACCCTTTATAGCTTGCTGTTCGGTGTGAGCCAATGTTGTTGAAGGTCGTACTTTAACCTATAATTGTTTACTTTTACACATTATGACTTGGATGGAGAGTTGTCTCATTGACACTCATTCCACATCTTCCTATTTCTCTTATAAAGAAAATACATATCTAGTCATCCAAGCTTAATATTATGACATGAGTATAAGATCTAAATGTACTTTACACTAGTAATTTTTGGGGCCCTTTATAGCTTGCTGTTCGGTGTGAGCCAAGGCTCCGTGTTGAAGACCGTACTTTGACCTATATTGGTTTACTTTTATAAATTTTGACTTGGATGGAGAGTTGTCTCATTGGCACTCATACCACATCTTCTGATGTCTATGAATTAAACAAACAATTCATTTTATGTGCATTCAGGTGCTGGTTTTGAATTTGGCTGTTACTTTTCAATGAATTGTAAACAGATATCATTATTATTGTCTACTTGAAAATAAAAGAAATAAAAAACTCTCATCTTAAAGATTACAATTTTCCATTACGAATTTATCGTTTCTCTTTATATATATATATATTAGACCGTTGGTTTTCCTGTTTGAATTAATTTACACTAGTCATTTTGGGACCCTTTATAGCTTGCTGTTCGGTGTGAGCCAATGTTGTTGAAGGTCGTACTTTAACCTATAATTGTTTACTTTTTACACATTATGACTTGGATGGAGAGTTGTCTCATTGACACTCATTCCACATCTTCCTATTTCTCTTATAAAGAAAATACATATCTAGTCATCCAAGCTTAATATTATGACATGAGTATAAGATCTAAATGTACTTTACACTAGTAATTTTGGGGCCCTTTATAGCTTGCTGTTCGGTGTGAGCCAAGGCTCCGTGTTGAAGACCGTACTTTTACCTATGATGGTTTACTTTTGTAAATTTTGACTTGGATGGAGAGTTGTCTCATTGGCACTCATACCACATCTTCTTATATCTATCACACGCCATATGCATGCAAATCACAACCAGTCAAAATATCACAAACAGGAATTGAACAGAAAAATATTTTAAATGTAGAATTATCATCCAAATTTCTCAAATTGTGTGCTTCTGCTTACCATTAAACGACTAAAATAGATAAAGATATTCAGACATTTATTGACCACGTGATTATTTATTAACATTAGGATTTTCTATAAAAGGAATTTGTTTATGACTTCTTCAAATGTAGATTGGATAAGAAAGCTACGCCTAAGCAAATATGACTAAACTTGGAAGTTCAACATGCTTCAGTATGTTATTTACTACTTTGGATAATTTTCAAAATGAAAATTTATAATTCGTTACATGTTTTTTATTATTTCAATGACCACATCCGAGAAGTTTCGAATGACAAGATGTTACCTCCCTTTCGTCTAAGTCCTTGCGAAACGACGAGTGTGCCAGTTACGTTGCTTTCGCCGGGAAATTTGAATGTTTTGACCCGAATGCAACTGAAGCTGCGTAAGGGTTCCGTTCATCGAAAAATCAAAATATGCTTGTGATAGAAGAATTATTTAGGAAGGAAAAGAGTGCCTTTGTAAGGTATATAGTAATTTAGAAATATTTTAATTATTCTTTATTTAAAGTAGGGTAGGCAATTCAAGATGGCGACTTAGATCCCTTAGGATTTTTCAGTATACGGATATGGATAGTAAACTGCACATTGCTAGAAAACAAAGAAATATTGATGCCATCGTCAAATGCGTTAATAAAGTAATACAAATAGACTGGAAATACTAAAAAAAATTAAAAACATTGATTAACAAAATTTTAATCTGCTAACCGAGTTCCTGTGACATCATCATCAGAAGAAATACAAAATTATAATAAAACAAGAAAATACAAAATTAAGGTGTTGGAAAAACAAATGGGTATCATGAGGATACCTGGAGTCATACTGGATGATAAAATGGGATTTTACTTTTGTAAATCATTGTGAACCGTGATCTAGCCACTATATTTGAAAGACAAGTTGTATGAAATATATGGTCCAAATATAGAGTTGGTTTGAAGATGAACCTCCACATATCTAGTAATAAAATTAATCACTTCTTACTTGCAACTTGAATATACAGTTTTACATGATATGTATATATATTCAAACATGAATATTGTGTACAATTATTTGTGCATATAATACAATTTTGTAAAGAATTAAATCAGTCTCTACTGGGCAAGTTGCCAATAATGTTTAATTAAAACAAAAAGAAACTTTTTACAAACAACCGTATATACACGGAAAATATGTTTGTACACCTACAAATTCTATTATCTCTTGCTATAATATTTTTTCGTGTTTGAGTTATGCATGGGCGGTCTGTTTGACTCTGAGTATATTTTTGAAAACTTCTTTTGAGGGAAATAGACATTTTTCCTTAATGAATTTATTGAATTACAAACCATAAAGATATCCAATTAGACTGATACGATGATATTATAAGCAAATTTGTCAAAGAAGAACAGAACATTTGTTCGTTCATTATAGTATGTAACAGTTACACTGCTTTTTGTTTTGTTTTTGTGATTGAGAGACGGTAATTTTATCAACTGTTGGAAAGATCTTACAATATGTACGAAAATACTACTTGGCCAATTTGAGATGACACTTTAAATTGTTGACTTAATGTGGAAAAACGAGTTTTGGGGATTTTTAAGTGGTATACAGACCTTGGTTGTTATCAGGCTATCATAATACCTGGAAGAAAATCAGATATCAAGTTTAACCGAATTAACTGTTATCAGAACATATATTACAGACAAGAACAAAACATAGCAAAACAGAACAAAATGAACCTTTGAAATCAATAAAAGTTAGAACCCCACGAATTATAATACACCCACAGTATTACCTTGAAGTTCCTTAAATTGTTATTATCTCTTTTCCGTATTCGCTTCCCAGATGGGATCATGGTGGCCAGATGGTCTTATTATAAGGGATATGGCATCCTAGTTTTACAATAATGTTTGTTTAAAAGCACGTAAATTTAGATATGATCCATGTAACCTTATGGGTCCTTTGAATAAACTTATTCTTGATTGATACCGTAATTAGATCTTTAGATATGGTTTCACGGTACTGACATCGATTTTGTTTTGATAATTTAAAACATATACAATTAGAGAGGCGAGATTCAAACTCAAAAGTAGAAAATAGACTTCAACGCCATGGCAAAAAAAAAAAAGACCAAAAGGACAAACAGAAGTACACAAAACATAACATAAAAACTATAGACTTAGGAACACGAACCCTACAAAAACAGGGGTGATCTCCGGTGCTCTGGAGGGTTAGCAGATCCTGCTCCACATCTGACACCCGTAGTGTTGCTCATGTTAGTACCAAAAATAAATAAAATAAAATCGATAACTCATATTCGAAAGCTCACTTTCGGGGAAAAGAGGACAGGATTGTGGTTACGACAATTGGAAAATATCCGTCGTCATCTGTGAAACAAATGTTCCATAACAATCAACAAACTCGTGATTGCGTCCTTAAAATTTACTAAGGGATGATTTCAACTTTACCACTTGGAACTTTTGGTTTAATAGGATTGTTGTGAGCAGCAAACCTCTATCAAGGAAATCATGATAGGAAATACAAGTCCCGGAATATCGTATCACCTGCGAGATAAATACTCCATATGCATTCGCTGCTGGAATGTTGCTACATAGAACTGAAAGTTCACAATTGGGGACCTGAAATCATCTCCTTGGTGGTAAAGTTTTGTTTTCAATCGACTCTTATTGTCAATTTCTAGATGTATGTCAAGATATGAGGCAGACTTAATTGTATCTGTAGTATCCGTTATCTCAAGTTCGATGGGATAGATGCGTTCAACATAAAAGCCTCTGTATGAAGGCAGCCACAAATCAATAAAGAGGTGCACATTTGGTTCCCATAGGATTGCCGATTATGGAAAAACACCACGTACTCCAAACGTAACAAATATGTTGTCAATAAAAATCAAGCATCCTGTTAATATCTGTTTCTTAAAATGTTTGTTTGAATCAGAGTGATTTTTACAAAGATTGTATGTATTCTAAAAGATCTTTTGATTTTTTTTTTGTTTCCACATCTGATTCACATCACTTCTAGAAAGGTAGTTTCACAATAACTTTGAAGCCCGGCTTTGATTGCTGATAACATTTATGTTAATAATTGAAAATAAAACTTTACCACAAATTTAGGACACTTATGTAATTTAGGTATCCAATAAGGTGAAGGAAGAATCAGTTCTTCATCTTTGGTTTAAACTCAAAAGGAACATAGAACAGACCTTTGATTAGCTGTCATTTCCTCCTTGGTACGTATCGTTCTGTGAAATGTTAAGTTTCTAAGTAAATTGTCAATACCAAATTCATTTATCAAGCAGTTTATAGAATGTGATTTACACACAACAACATGTTGTTTGGGGCTTTTCTTCGTGGACAATAACATATTTGTCATGGGGTAGGACAGGTGTTTTGCTACAATCAATCTTTAAAGATTGATGTAGCATGTACTCGTAGACCCATATAGATTTTAATTCTGATTTGTATCAACAACCTCACAGCCTTAATTCATCCGGAAAGAGTACCTACGTCTTCTTTCTCGCGTTTAATCCATTGCCTGGCATAATCCAATACTACATCCATAAATATTTTGAACTTGCGTTTCCAATTGATGTAATTGGGCTTACGATATTTCGGGAATTTGGATAACACATTTCGCAAAGAAGTGTTATTGACAATGTTTAGGTCACACACGTGGCAAATAGGATTATAATTATATGAATGGGACACTAGGACAAGTGCAATCAACAGGTTTAGACTTTGAGTCGTCAATATTGCGATCTTGCAACACGTGTTTGTAATTGAAAATGTAAGATGCAATTGGTTTGGCATACATGTAGGTATAAGAAATCATAGGTACAGACTGATCTTTAAAGTCTTTTAGGGAGGCATTTCGAGTGAACTGATTTATGAAGAAGGACATTGCGTAAGGACTAGATTGAATACCTATGGGTTTTGCTGATTGTTGAAGTCCGTAAGCTGACAAATAGTTGCGAACTTCTCCGCCATTTGGTGGAGAGTTGTCTCATTTGCAATCATACCACATCTTATTATGTTTATATTGTCTGTTTTACCTCGACTAATGTCTTCTATCTCTTGTGAATAGGAAGAATATTTTATTACATGTGTATTGTAAAGATGCATGAAACCTACGAATTAAAAAGTGGTTAAAGCATGGAGTTTATTAAACAGATAATTTACATCAATAGACATGATTACATAAATATTTTTCTTTTAAAGTTTTCAGTCTGAAAAAACATGGATTGCAAAAATTTAATAAAGGATTCAAACAAGCGTCTGTACAATACATTACATTTTTTCCGAGCAAAAATCATTCGATTTTTTCAACAGGAGGCATCGGTCATAACGCTCAACTCTGGATATGACGTTGTTTTTTACATCCTGTATTGTTAGAGGCTTTTGAAACTCAAGGTCAAAACTATTGATATTCAACATTTAAAATGAAAATACATATATACATTTTCGTTTGATTACTTTTGATATGTCTGAAATATTGTCTGAATGATAATGTAACAAATGTTTTCCTTTTTAAAGCGATTTACATAAAACCTAAAACTACTTATCTTTTGTAAATAAAAAGAGTAATCGTATTTAACAAAGATGCGTCAACAATGATAACATGATGTTTTTTTCTTATTTTCTTATATGAAACAGTTCAATGTGATTAATGGTTGAAGTGGTGTGAATGACAATAAGATAACAACACAGCATACAAAACGGTCAAAATACGTTTGTCAACATCACAACAGGGAAACTCATTGATAGTATGACATGTAAGCTATCTGTATTTAAAAGAAAAAAAATTCTTGTAACGAAATATTGATACTGTACACCAATAAAATTTTATAGCGAATTAATTATGCAAAAAACTCGAAATTATGTCAGGCTTTGATCTTCTCCCATATGTATAGATCAAGAAAATTAGAAAATAGCTGCGGAGTCAAAAATATACTATATACACTGTAAATACGCATGGTCAAGGCTTACTATTATATAAATACTTTTAGACAGATTAATAATAGATGCATCCTATCAGTCAATGGTAGGTCCTTGGTTTTTTTTTACCATAGACGAATTGATCGTTTTTACAGACCACTCTCCTCTTCGTGGATGATTGACATATCAATATGAACAGATTGTGTATTATTCTGGCCAGATCTTGTAGTGGTTTCTACAATTTCATTTAAGCTCACATCAGTTTGGTTCTCTATAGCTCTGTTACGTCTTGTTATGCTTCTCAAGAGAAAGAAACTCAATTCTAGCAACTCGCCAATGCTAATGACGGACATTCCAATCCATAGACCAAGAGCTCCTCCTATATTCGACAGAAAGTTCTCAAACTGAAATTGATTAACAGTTCAGTAAGAAAACAATTGATGAAAATGTTCTCAAGGTATTTGGATGATAATCAAAATTGCAAGCAAAATATTGAAATCTGCACTAAAATTTGAAAAAATAAATCAAAGAAAGAAATTATGCATTAAGAACATATTCCCAATCTAGTGAAAACAAAGATTTTTTTATATTTATCCACCTTTGCTGAAGTTAAAATAATTAGCTTTGGATAGAATATCCAAATATCTATAATACTAAAATAACGAGGTCCAATTTGTTAGCCGGCATGGAGTAAAACGATCAATCGAAGAATTCAACTTTATATATAACTAATATAGGACAATGGTGTTGATTAAAATTACGCAATTCCAGGTCCTTAATTCTAGGTCCTTTTGTTTTCCACATAATTAATATTACCAATAATTAACAAGGTCCGGTTCGAATCCGATACCGATACCAATAGTATATGTCACCTGTTACCTATTACCTAATCTGTACGTTCAGCATCTGTCAGGAGCACCACCATTTGCTATATACACGGGTCATAATCACACCTAATTTTCGTCATTATACAGGGTTGACACTACTAAATACAATCTTTGTCACATTGTTTCCGTTTGTGGTATTTTAATCAGTTTTACTTTATAAGATAACAATACGAATACTAAAAATTTAGACTTGAAATCATGGCGTAGGTTCAGTTTCCAATTTGTTAGCCGGCATGACGTTAAAACGGCGAATCAAAGAATTCATCTGTATATATTATATTTAATATTGGAAAATGATGTGATTACAAATTACATCACTCCGGGCCCTTTTGTTTTCCAAATCATTAGTATGACAGATAATTAATAAAATCCAGGTCGACGGGTTCAAACAGAAAGATTTTCATGAAAGCAGAGAAAACCGTGCCTCTTAGAATCAACATGACTTTATCATATGACAACACCAATACTAAAATCCAGAATAAAAATAAGACCTATACATAATTAGATACGTTATGTCAGTCACGGACCCGCAATGTCGCGGGTGTGTTCTAGTGAATACAAATAATCATGCGATCAATGTTGTCCGGATACCTTAATAATCATTTAATGTGTATTCAGCTACATTTTCAAAAGTACAAAAAGAAATGGCATGACGGTGTAAATAAATAGCTTTATGTATCAAAAATACAAAATATATCAATATTACAAATATGGCTATTTAAACTTTTCATTCTCTCACTCCATTCATTTTCGCCATTTTGTGTAAGGTACGTATAACAAAGTCACAATCATTGTAGTAAACATAATATATTAGGTAGCAATTTTGGTCTGAGTTATGGCATTTGGTCATAAATCATCACGTTTAAACACTTAAAACTAACGACAAATGAAACAACACACAATTCAAAATGTGTGTCGCCTCAATCCTGAAAAATGAAAATAACACTTTATAAATTGTATGTGTTTTACTGGATTTACCTTAACCAAAAGTTAAATCACAAAATACTGAACTCCGAGGAAAATTCAAAACGGAAAGTCCCTAATCAAATGGCAAAATCAAAGCACAAACACATCAAACGAATGGACAACAACTGTCATATTCCTGACTTTACAGGCATAGGACTCTTAAAACAATCAAATATGTTAAGCTAAGGATGTTTAAACGAAAAGTTTATCAACAGGTTGTATGTATTCCTATGGGCACAAATTTTGCCCCTTTAATAGCAGACTTGTTCCTTTACTGTTATGAATCACAAACTCAGTAAAAACCAGTATAAATTCCATTTTATTGAGAAATTCAATTGTCTGTATTGACGTTTTGGATTTCAATGAGTGTTATCTATGTATTACTACTAAATTATTGAGTCAGGGATTTCGTTACCACAAATTACTTAAAACCTATACTAAATACTTCCATAGATACACAGATTTGGTTTGGAAGTTTGGCTGTACCTGTAGAAAACCTATTTCAAACGGAATAGCACATCCTTTTACGGCGATGTTGTTCACCGATCCCGGAAATTTAGATACGATCCGGGTAAGCTTGTCAATCCTTTAAATAAACTTATTCTAAACGGTTACGAATTCATCACTGTAATTAGATCTTTGAATATTGTTTTAATGGTAAAAATATTGATCAGTAAATTAAAACCATACTAAATATTATTGTTACACATATAAACATTCACGGTTCTACGATCTGTCGATACCTATATTTTGGCATTGCACAAGGTCATTTTTTCTCTGTTAATGGGGTTGGCGCCTTCAAACATGTTTAATCTTGCCACATTCTATATGTGCCTGTCCCGAGTCAGCTGGAGCCTGTAATTGAGTGGTTGTCGTTTATTGCTGTTTCTCATATTCATTTTACGTTTATTGTTTTGTGTAGAGTGTTCTTGTGTTGTACCGTCGCACCAATGTTCCAGGTTAGGGGAGGTTTGGCGCCTTCAAACTTGTTTAACCCCGCCAGTTCTGAATCCGCCAAAATATTTTGTATACCTTATTCAATGAAAATCGCTAAATTTTACACCCGCGAAAATAACCGGCTATACGGTATTCTGGATGTACCTGTCCCAAGTCAGGAGCTATGTAGTTCAGTGGTTGTCGTTAGTTCATGTCTGTCATATTTGTTTTTCGTAAATTGTTTTGTTATAAATTAGGGCGTTAGTTTCCTCAATTGAATTGTTTCATATTTTTCATGTCGGGGCCTTTTATAGCCGACTATACGGTATTGGTTTTTCTCACTGTTGAAGGCCGAACAGTTGCCTATAATTGCTTACATCCAATTCATTTGAACTTTGGTTGATATTTGTCTCATTGACAATGGTACCACATTTCCTTATTTTTATATAACTACTAAAACACGTAAAGAGCTATGTGACCAAAAGTGACCTAAAGTGATTCATGTGTAATTGCCAAATCCGTCTAAGGTCAACTTTGCGTAAGGGTGTTGGAACCTTAGTTTTTTTTTTTTTTTAAAAAAAAAATTATTTCTTAATTCATAAACGGACAGCTTAAGAAATGTATGTTATAAATACTCAATATCTCTACAATTTTTTAAACACTGCTAGAACTGGATATAGGTTGCACTTCCGTAATCATAGCCAATGCAGTTTCCCATAGGAACTTCTTCTACGGCTACAAATGTGCCACCTTTGCTATGAAGTTTCGTTAAAAATTATATCCTGGAATGGAAAGTTCACATGCACCACTATGTTTTGCAAAAGTCAAAACATATGATTATGTGGCATATTTTCACCAGTTATATGCCTCGAACTTCTAAGAATTTAAATTTATACTAAAATTCTGTGCAACCCCTCCGTTTACTATGAGTATTCCTGGGAATTCATTTTGACCGCTATCCAAGTGTACGTATATTGGAAAAGTTCCCAAGTTGTGTCTCTATGTGATGAAACATGCAGATCAAATCTGGGAACCAGTATGTAAAGAAAACAAAATATCTATGAATAATAAATATCTCCCAACAAAGGCGTGGTTTGTGAATCAGTTGTATTTACAAAGTGCAACCTATAACATTTTCCCAAAGAATGCCCCTTTTGTGAGCAATATCGGATAATTATGAAAATTACACCGAACACACGCAAATCGGTAAAATGGTTTAGTGTCGAATTTCTTATTTCATAACAACAGACAGTCAGTATTTCAATGATCAGTATTATGCACCATACTTGTTGTTTACTCATATGAGGCAAAATTCCAAGACAAAGACGAAAAGAAACTGGATTTTTCAAAGTTCTTTAATTTCACATTCAGATATATTGATGATGTTGTGTCGCTCAATAACTCACATTTCAGTGAGTGCTTGCATCCAATATATCCCATTGTAAGTCCCCTGTGCATTTTTTAAAAACATTTATGACGCTTCCGCAACGTATAATCGACAACAAAAATCAGTTAGGGATTGTTGATTTAAAATTTTGGCTGCTAATTAACATTCTGATTTTGAGTCGAAGTTTACCGATCGTACCGATCAATACAAAATCATGGAGCACGTGTATAATAAGTGAGATGATAGAGCGATGTTTATTCTATTTTTCGAAATTTCCATGTGTTCCCATTTTTTAATAAAAATTAGTGTTAACTTTTTTAAAATGATTCGGTGTATTTTAATTTTGCTTTCAACTTAGTTAATACTATCTTAGTTTGTTTACCTGAAATAATTTCCTTTCATCACGGTTTTTCCCTTCGCAATTGCAATGTAGAATTTTCGAATTTTCAACGAAGGGTCAATTGGCGAATTTGAGTTACGGAAAACATTAATTGAGTGTTAGCACATTTCTGAAGATTTGGATGAAATAAATGATTTTCATTTTTAGAGAAAGTATATGTACACCTGTTTTATAGTAATAAAATTTCAGGTATAAAACATGTTCTTTCTTTTTGTTAATTTGAAGGATCATATACCTTTACAGAAGCACTTCATTTCAGTAATGAACATAATATCACAATATTCAAAGTTTCTTAATGATACTAAATCAATGTTGGACTCTTTCGACTAGCAAGCCAATCTTTGTACATTGTACATACTTACAACCAACGAAAAATTCTTTATTTCAATATTTTGTGACTTAATACTTAAGTTATTGTTTGTCCAAAACGTTTTTTCTTTTGGGCTTGACTTTTGAATAAAGGGCATGCATTTTCCTCAATGATAAGGGTTTTATTCTATTTAGCTAGCTTTAGTTCATGTAATAAAAACATCTGATTTTACACTTAACAATTGTTTTCTATTTTAAAGTAAAAATATATTTTTAAACATTGTAATGTTGTCATAGGCTATTTTACCATTACAGAGTCGATCTTGAACTTTAATGTAGGCCCTCTTCTCTTAAGTACTGTGCATTCATGATATTCGTAGGTACCAATTTTCGTGAATGATGGAAAATTGAATTAATACTTAATACTTTATATTATGACTATAACTAAATCTGCATACAAGACGTAATGAAATAGTTGAACACTTATATTTGTGTTTCATCTTTACCCCTGAAATCCGTAAAAATAAGTACCCTACGAATTATAATGCATCCACAGTATAACCATCCATAAATTGTTATCACTTCCCTCGTATTCAATTACAAAATGGGGTTATGGTGCCCAGATGGTCTTATTAAAACGAGTTTTCACATCCTTATTTTTACATTAATGTTGTTTATAAAGCACTTAAACTTTAAAATGATTCATGTAACCTAATTGATCCTTTGAATAAACTTATTCCTCATGAATACCATATATAGATCTTTGAATATGGTTTTATCGGTACTGACATCGGTTTTGCTTTAAATGATTTAAAACATTCTTTAATATATATTGATAATTTACATTTATCAAAACTTATTGTCCAGCATCCTGTCGATGTAATGTACTTATAGTTTGGCCATGCACTACAGTAGGACAACCGGAAGCGTCTGAGTAAGGATTTCAGTGCTGAGTGATATGGTTAACTAGACGACGTTATCAACACGTAATGGCGGCCATTGTTTGGCTTTGGTTTTGGCATTCCACGCTGTAAAGTTGCATTGATGACATTCTTGGATGCTTTAACTTTATGCCATAAAACATAAAAGATAAAAGATTATTTCAGATATTCAGCTAATTATTTTCAATTAAGTGTGATCCCAAGAAATGATTTGAAAAAAAAATTATATGAAACATGAAATCAATTTTCATCATTTCCCATTCATATATTGAATCCACTATTCACACAACACTGGTGAATTAGAATCAGATTTCGGTCTAAGGTATCCGCCATTGTGTCCGGAAATATTATACCCACACAAGTTGTCAACATCCGTGTTCTTCGCAATCTCCTTGGAGAATATTGACGCTATCACTTGGTGCTCAGATAATAAAACATAGTAAGCCTCTAACAACAAATACCTACCCAAATGAATCAAATTTTAATGCACGGGTGATCACGTTTCATGCCGACTGTAAGTTCTCTTAAAAAAGGGGGATTTTTCCCCAAATATATAATTACTACATGAAATTGGCTGAACGTCCCAGGTTCAACTCAAAAGTCCATGTACCAACTCATTAGAATGTAAGGCGTATTTACTCTAACTATTTAACTACTTAATACCTGGTCTTATATATTTTCCCAGTTCATTTACACCAAAATGTATGAAAACTTCCATAAAGGCAGTAGAAAAGTTTAATTAAAATTGAACTTAAGTTAATATGAAATACGAAGGAAAGAGATACCTAAGCGTATGACCATTTAATTTTTATGTGGGTGGGCAGGAGGAATTTAAGGGACAGAATATTAATTGTTTTGTATTGATATTATCAGATTATGGCTAAGTTTGCCTTGCAACATGAACATTTATTTTCAATCTGTCCACAATTATTTCCTGCATTTTATTGGACAGGAAATTCATTTTGTCCTATGTCAGCACTCTTGAGTAATGATTATATTATGTTCATTTATTATCATGATTACATGTACAAAATATACATGTACCAGAACAGAATATTTATTACCCGAAGACTCCCTGCCACCCCCTCCTCCCCCAAACAAAATTAAATTAAATAGCCATCCTTTAAATTCATATCTCTAAAATTATTAAAGACATTTACACATTAAAATTAACTAATCACCCACCCATTTGAAAGCTTATACATGCTAGTATCCCCAGAAGATAATAAAACAATGCCTCGTACGACTTCATTCATATCTGACATGTTATCATATAAAAGAAGATGTGGCATGATTGCCAATGAGACAACTCTCCACAAGAGACCAAATGACATAGAAATTAACAAATGTAGGTCACCATACGGCCTTCAAAAATGAGCAAAGGCCACACCACACAGTCAGCTATGAAAGGCCCCGAAATGACAAATGTAAAACAATTCAAACGAGAAAACTAACATGGTTATATTCTTCCAACAATCTAATTAAAATTGAAATCCATTTGACAATACCGGTATTACTTTCTCAAACTTCATTGATATTATCAAATTCAAGGTGTCAAATTAGTGTCAATAGCCATGAAAGTGGTGGTTCCAGGATTAAAAAAAATGGGTCATGGTTGACCTCAAAATTTATAAAATTGCAGCATGCATTGTACAATGTACAATAGTCTGTCAATGTACATATTATGATGTTTATGTACAATATCAAATATAAAAATGTTATCAAAGGTTTGGTATAACATAAATTTGCTCCATGGTAAACATAGTAAGCCTCTAACAACAAATACCTACCCAAATGAATCAAATTTTAATGCACGGGTGATCACGTTTCATGCCGACTGTAAGTTCTCTTAAAAAGGGGGATTTTTCCCCAAATATATAATTACTACATGAAATTGGCTGAACGTCCCAGGTTCAACTCAAAAGTCCATGTACCAACTCATTAGAATGTAAGGCGTATTTACTCTAACTATTTAACTACTTAATACCTGGTCTTATATATTTTCCCAGTTCATTTACACCAAATGTATGAAAACTTCCATAAAGGCAGTAGAAAAGTTTAATTAAAAATTGAACTTAAGTTAATATGAAATACGAAGGAAAGAGATACCTAAGCGTATGACCATTTAATTTTTATGTGGGTGGGCAGGAGGAATTTAAGGGACAGAATATTAATTGTTTTGTATTGATATTATCAGATTATGGCTAAGTTTGCCTTGCAACATGAACATTTATTTTCAATCTGTCCACAATTATTTCCTGCATTTTATTGGACAGGAAATTCATTTTGTCCTATGTCAGCACTCTTGAGTAATGATTATATTATGTTCATTTATTATCATGATTACATGTACAAAATATACATGTACCAGAACAGAATATTTATTACCCGAAGACTCCTGCCACCCCCTCCTCCCCAAACAAAATTAAATTAAATAGCCATCCTTTAAATTCATATCTCTAAAATTATTAAAGACATTTACACATTAAAATTAACTAATCACCCACCCATTTGAAAGCTTATACATGCTAGTATCCCCAGAAGATAATAAAACAATGCCTCGTACGACTTCATTCATATCTGACATGTTATCATATAAAAGAAGATGTGGCATGATTGCCAATGAGACAACTCTCCACAAGAGACCAAATGACATAGAAATTAACAAATGTAGGTCACCATACGGCCTTCAAAATGAGCAAAGGCCACACCACACAGTCAGCTATGAAAGGCCCCTGAAATGACAAATGTAAAACAATTCAAACGAGAAAACTAACATGGTTATATTCTTCCAACAATCTAATTAAAATTGAAATCCATTTGACAATACCGGTATTACTTTCTCAAACTTCATTGATATTATCAAATTCAAGGTGTCAAATTAGTGTCAATAGCCATGAAAGTGGTGGTTCCAGGATTAAAAAAAATGGGTCATGGTTGACCTCAAAATTTATAAAATTGCAGCATGCATTGTACAATGTACAATAGTCTGTCAATGTACATATTATGATGTTTATGTACAATATCAAATATAAAAATGTTATCAAAAGGTTTGGTATAACATAAATTTGCTCCATGGTAAACTTGGTAATTATTTTTCAAGACTTTGAAATGTTTTCTTTGCCTGTAACTTTTACATATTTAGCAAAAATGTAAGGGAGCATAAATATTTATAATACATGTACATGTTCATGTATTTTGTTGGTAATTTATTTGGCAAATTTGTATTTCTTGTGTTAATGATAACAATGAAACGTTTAATTTTGTTTTGAAGAATTTAGTAATATACATTATTACATTTAGTAATTGTATGTACATTTACTTTGTATTTACAGGATGGAGAAAGATGTTCACTGATGGATTAAAACCGAGGACCAAAATACTTGGTCATGTATGATATACATGTAACAGGAAAATGGAAATGGAATGTCTATAATTAAACTCATCTTAGATACCAGAATTGAAATTTTGTATTTGCGCCAGACATGTGATTCCAACAACACCATTTTGTTAGTTGAAAACAATATGACTACAAGATATTAGTGGCAAGTAACCAAAAAGTGTCTGTTTAGTGTTACAAAAGTGGGTTATTTACAATGTACTATGATTTCAATCTCCGAAAATTTGAAACAAACATAATATACTTTGTATTCAAACTGTTTTTATTAAGGAAACAGACTGTGAAAATATTCTGCATTTAACAGTCAGACATGGAAGTTCCCAAATGGAATAAATTGGGACTGGAACTTAAAATTTATAGGATAGGCTAAGTAATCCAACACAGATTTTAAGGCCCAATGGTGTAATTTTAATAGTTTAAAGATTTTATTTCATTTTATTTGTTCTGTAAATGTTAATATTGTTTCCTTCAGATTTAAAACATAATTTCAAGAGTGAAGGTTACAGTAATTTAAACTACATTTACATTCAGATTGAAAACAATATAAGGGAAGTAACTCTTACATGATGTGCATCATATCCTGATGAAGCGTTAACATGAGGTTTCTGAAAGCTTTTATTTTAAAATTTTTTGCTAACCACCTTCACCAAAATTAATGAAAATTTATTCAATTTGACCATTTTTTACAGATAAAAGAATTACTTGAGCAGACCATATTGGGGTCATAGATGGACATAACAATAAAATACAATATATCATAATTATCATTCTTCATAACTTTTGATTGAATTAACAAACTTAATTCAATTATAAAATATTTTCTTATTTTCAGTACAGAACAGATCCTGTCAGAAAAAAATTTTACTGGAGGATAAAGTTTTAATATCTGGAATCAGCAATTTATATGACATTTGTTAAGAGATATATTCATGTGCAGAATTGCTTCCAAGGTGGTTACCCACCAGATAACCCAGGTGGTTCAGTGATTATTAGCAGACATTTTGTTGAACTAATGCAGCATTTAATAAATGAAACTTTAACAGACTATGGGCTTCTACTACCCACAAAAGTGTTGTAAAAGAGGAATTTACAATATGTGAGAATCATCAACATTAAAATGGAGATATGGATAAGTGAAATGTTACAATATTTTGTAATAAATTCAGATTATTGACAGTTTTTTCCTGAATTTTCTAATCAAAGCAATATCACTGTTATAAAACTAATTAGATTCCATAATTATGTTTTATTTTATAATTTAACAACCGAATGTTTGAGTGCAAAATTGAGTTTTGTTTAACCTTCCCCTGGCCTCCAGTGTTTCACTTTTATTTTACACGAGTGTGATTTTTTCCTTGAATGTTTGTCAATCCTGCACAATTTTTATGGCCCACCTAGGGGCATTATGTTTTCGGTCTGTGCGTCCGTTCGTCTGTTCGTCCATCCGTTCGTCCATCCGTTCGTCCGTCCGTCTGTCCCGCTTCAGTTTAAGTTTTTGGTCAAGGTTTTTTTTGATGAAGTTATAAAATCCAATCAACTTGAAACTTAGTACACATGTTCCCTATGATATGATCTTTCTAATTTTACTGCCAAATTAGAGTTTTGACCCCAATTTCACGGTCCACTGAACATAGAAAATAAAAGTGAGAGTGGGGCATTCTTGTACTATGGACACATTCTTGTTATGATATACAATAGTCTGTCCATCCATTTGTCAACAGGTTAACACTTCATACAAAACTCTAAATGCTAAACCTATTATCCTGAAATTTTAACACAAGAATAGGATTAACGAAAGAAAGCTCCCTTTAGTTTGGACGAATTTCAAGTTTTATCATTTCAGAATTATTGGAATTCATGGAAAATTAGACATTTACCCAAATATTGTAGAACTCAACTTAGTTTGAAACTTTTCAAGAAATTGTATCACAAGGCTAGATTTGATCAAATTAGCTCACTTTTGTCATTCCAAAGTTATGGTACTTATTTTCATAAACAGAATTGAATATTTATCACATATCACATACTTAATCTAGTATGCTTGGATTGACTTCCTTCACTTTTGCCCTGTTTTTGAGATTGAGTGAAAGAATTTAATTATTTTATCCCTATCAATTTGGGGTGGGGCTTTCCCCAGGCCCTGCATTCAACACTGCATAACTATATCCTATCACAAGCTATGATACAGCCAAGCATACAACATAGCCCCTACCACCGAAAGAGTATAGGTGCACAACATACAAAAACATTTTTCATACAGCTAGCTACATTATATCCTTTGAAATATTTCATTGATTTTTCATTTGTATTCGTTTTTTTTATGTAGTAAACATGGTAAAGATACTAAAGTTCCCTTTCAGTTGGCCTGATTAAGACTTGATTACAGTTCTAATATAAAAAGATAAGTTGAGGTTTCATTGCCAATGAGACAACTCTCCACCAGATACCAAATGACGTAGAGGTTAATAAGTATAGGTTTCTGACGGCCTTCAACAATGTGCAAAACCAATACCGCATAGTAAGCTATAAAGGCCCCTAAATAAATTGAGACAAGGCAGGGTGAAAATGAATATTCTGCATCTGTATACAAAAGTGAAAATAAATTTAGAAAAAGTAAGCATGTGTAGCTATAGATGCAAATAAATAGTCAATCCAAAAAAAAAAAACATCCTACTGACCCTCCACGTTATCCGGTTTATTCATACTTTATTCCAATAATTTACAGTAAACAACAAGACAACAAAATAAAATAAAAACCAGGCGAATGGGTATCAGGGCAAAAGGACCCAGGGCGAACAGGTACTACGGTGAATGAACGCGGATGCCCTTTCCACCACCTAGAATATCAAATGGTCGTCCCCTAAGGCTAAGCATAGATATTAATAGCCATAATATCTATGCCTTAAGGTAATGCACATTGAATTTTAAAACGTAAAATCATAGACAGTTTAAACCTTCACTGCAAACAAAAATTAAGAATCATGAGCCCCATAAAATGACAAACGCCTTTGCCTAAAATTAAATTTAAAATAAAGCCCTTCCCCTCCTTTAAAAAAATAACAAAACAAAACACACATCACAAAAAAATTAGGAAAAAAACGATAGATTTTCTGTGACATAATCAAGGTAGATGTTCATCAAAACACATCGGCCAGTTTCATAACAATTCACGAAATAAATATGGATCAGCGAAGTACGGTGTCCGAGATGTATAACAAATCAATCCCATTTAGAAGGGTGTAATTTTACCAAACTTGGCCTGTGTTGGTAAAACGTTGATATGGATTCAACATATCGCATGACTTCCTTGTCATCTAGATAAAAAATTGCTAAAAAGAAGAAAAGGATCCAACTTTTAATGACATTTTACGTTGACATTTTCGGCGCCGGAAATTGGCAACGTTGATCTATATACTGATACAACTTCGGTTGAGGTCGATTCCGGCAATTCTGCTTCAAAATGTCACTAGCAGTTAACACTTATTAATGTCTTAACATATATTTGATGTTTTATAATTTTTAGCGGATAATTCTTTTTGAGAGATGAATAGCTATCGTGTACTTCAGAAACAAGGTTGCGGGAGGACCACGCCCCCGTAGTGGGGACACACAAAAAGATGACTGTTCTCCATTTTACTCGATAGAATTGCCTAATTTTTCATTACATATACATTATGTACCACAGATTATTATATGAAAGTGTAAAAAATCGAGGCGGAGATTTTTAGAAACAGCTAATAATTATAGCAGACCAATAGACGTAATAGAAAATAGACACAAATAGTGCCTTCTTCAATTTCGTAAAAAATCTATAATTTTTACAATTTATTGACACATATTGTTATTTATAAAGGGGTTGAATATCTAAAGATTCACCTTTTCATGACATTCGAATGAATATTTACTTTAAAAACAAAAACTCTTCCAATTTCTAAATCTACCGCCCATGCAAAGAAAAACCTATAAAAAATGAGACCCCTACTTTAAAATGGGTACAAATTTGTGCCCTGGCTTGAACACTCCTGTTCTTTACGAATTTCGATGCCAAATACTAGCGAGAATAGGATGTAAAAATTTTTAGAAAATCGAAGGATATGTATTTTTTGTACCCATTTTAAATATCGCCATTTAATTCTACAGTGCAGAAAATCAAAATCCGAAATTCTATGTTCAAATATAAAAAAAAAAAAAGATTTCCTGTTATTTTAATGTTCGAAAATGAAAATAATATGCAAACTCATATATTTTTCTCATAAAGACGTGCTGTGCTTTCAATCAACAGTTTTCACCGTCGGTACTTTGCCGTAAACGAATGAAAAAAAAACAAAAACAAAAGCGAGCCATTTTTCAGTTGACAATTTTACCGCACAAAAAGTGCAATTTTGCGCGTAGGACTACTGAGCGCCGCCGAATTACATTTTGGCCAAAAGGCACATCCGGTGGTCCTACTGCTATGTCATTCATTTTCTCACACTTGTTATGACGTATTGACACTGAATCCATTTGGTGTGTACTGGTTGGTACTTAAGTTTTGGAGAACATGACTTATCTGTGAGTTGTAATTGGCGTTGAACTAGGTTTCAGTAACGGTGTGTACTCTAAGATCTGTACATTGTATTTTTGTTTATATGTAAGTTGCCATTTCAAACTGACATTTACATTTTGTTCTTATTTTGTACTGCTAAAAACCATTGTCCGGGAGGGTTGAGCGCTCACAAACTTGTTTAACACCACCAAATGGCCCGAGAACACAGTTATTTCGTAGTGAATTTCTTTTAGACAAAAATGCAAATTAAAAAATCGCACCTGCTCTATCCAAAAACGATTTTACAGTCTAGTGTACTACTTTTGGGACAAATTATATCACAATTATAGAGAAGTCAATCGGCTTTAACTCAAAATATGGCTAATTTTGTGTTAAGGGGCCTGTAATTCAGTTTGACAGCTTCAGACATACTAATTTTGTACCTTTTCAAACTTGACCGAATCACTACATGTACTTTACCTAACAATTCATGTACCCAAATTTTTAACATGTAATTTCATACCCCTACTTACTATTTTATGCATAAAATATAAAGAAAACATTTTGAAGGTGTGTGAAAAAATTACAAGTTATACACTGTCCACACTAGGGACTCCATTTGTAGACAACGAAAATGAAGGGACGATTACTGTGTCCCCGGACTTAATAGGATAGAAGACTTGACCAAGTTTGATAAAACTTGGGATGAACTAATATAAGGGAATTATAATACAGCTTACTAAGTTTCATGACAATAGAAGATATATTAAAGACCATATATTCATTATTAGATTTGAATTTTGGGTGTTTATTTTTGACGTTTAGATCAAACAATTTCAACTATCAAGATTTGGGCCTTCAAATTACTGTTTCGGTACTTATACATCCCTCGGTTTTCAAATGTTTGGCATTGAGCGTTCCTGATGAAGGTAGATCCAGAAAAGCGCTTCGGACGCATGGAATTATAAAACGTGTTGTTTCCAATTTTAAATATTGCAAAGAATTACTTTTAAATGCCTTAATATATAATGTAGCATGTACATGTATTTAAAGCCGCTAAACACTCATTTGATGTGTCAGATGTATAACAATTTCTTCAAAATTCAATTTATATGAGCCTGTGCCTGAAAATAGAGATTTTACAATGAAGGGGTGGGGCGGGCTTATAAAAATTGTAATTTTGTCCACAAAATTAAAATTTGTGAAGTAATTTTGCTATAAATAATTCTTTCATATACATTTAATGTACTTTAAATGGAAAGAAAAGTTAAAAATACGTACCACATTAGTATAAAATGGTCCCAGGCCATGTAAGACTAAAAATAATTTAGGGTCAATTTAGGCCGTAACACATAATTTCATAAAAATGCATATAGAAGCTGTAGAAAATAGTTTTATTTTTTATTTTGGTCATTTCTATCCTCAAGTAACAACATACAAGAATTCTGAGTGCAAGAGGACTCTTGCATTCAACTTTTTTGCAGACAGTATAGTCTGATGCAAAGTTTTTACTTTTCAGTGGAAAACTTTCGTGTAATTTTAGTGTCAATAGGCATATATTTAAACCACTAACTATCCTACAAAAGAAAACAAGAGTGGCATATAAAGGAAACAGGTACAACAATCATTGTAAAGTGCTTTTTATACAGATTTAGTGAACTCTTTATAATGGACTTCAACTTTTATGCACAAAGCTCCCTACATTTCATTTCTGTCAAACAGGCCGTTAGACCAGGACCATAAATAAAACACATTTTGTATATTTTTGTCTGTGATAATATACTTTTCTCTAGATTCAGGGTTCACAAATGATTATAGAAACTTGAAATAAGCCTAGAAACACAAATATCAAAACATGAAAACCTGTCAGTTAGAAAGTCAGCTAGCTCATCAGGTATTGAAATGGAAATGGCACAAAATGCTTATTTCAGCCATATAATGCTAAAATGGGACATTTTAAATAATTTACAAATAAAGATGAAAATCCTATAATTTCATTCAGATTGACCCGTTGATACCCTCAAATCATTTAGGAAGTTGCCAAAGTACAGAATCTACATTTACCGAATTCATCTCTTAGGCCCGAGAACACAGTTAGTTCGTAGTGCATTTCTTTTAGACAAAAACGCAAATTAAAAAAATCGAACCTGCTCTATCAAAAAGATTTTACAGTGTAGTGTATTGCTTTTGGGACAAATTATATCAAAATTATAGACAAGTCTATCGGCTCTAACTCAAAATATGGATAATTTTGTGTTAAGGGGTCAACATTTTTAACATGTAATTTCATACCCTACTTACTATTTTATGCATAAAATATAAAGAAATAAATTTGAAAAGGCTTATGAAAAAATTTGCAAGTTATACACTTTCCACACAAGGGACTCTATTTGTAGACAACGAAAATCAAATGACGATAACTGTGTCCCCGGACTAAATAATGCATGTCTATGTCTCTAGTCAGGAGCTTGTGATTCAGTGGTTGTCGTTGGTTGCTTTCTGTCATATATCATGTATACGTTTTCGTTTATTGTTTTGTCATAAATCGGGCCGTTTGATTTATCGTTTTAATTGTTTCACATTTTGTCATGTCGGGACCTTTTATAGCTTACAATACGGTAATGGTTACATTCACGTTTGAAGATGGTACGGAGACCTATAATTGCTTAAATCCACGTCATTGTTGAATAGTTGTTTCATTGACAATCATACCATATCTTTTTACTTTGCATTAGTACTCTATCTACAATTATCACTAGCCTGTCAACTCTGAGATTGAGAGTTCGAAACCCGCTCGTGGCAAAGTGTGTTCGACTCCAATCTTAGTTAACAAGGATTGCATGGAGGTGGTGGGTCTTTCAAGCAACTCTTTCAACAAAGACGCTGTTATACCCAAAGTCGCTGAAAGTATGGGTACTTACCAACAAACAAACAAACAAACAAACGAACGAGCCTTCAAAAATGCCAAAATAGCATATAACTGTTGAACACATTTAAAAAATATCATACCGTGAAAGCTACTATTTCTTCTGTAACTTCCTCATACAACGACGAAAAGTATATGTTGACTTGCAACAAACTGTCACTACAAAACAAAAAGCTTTAACTTAATTTTGCATATAATATCAAATACGTCATGTGGACGATGATACGATCAACTATGCATACAAATTTTGCAAAGCAACATTAAAATTGAAATGTTATGAGCATACTAAATAAATAGTTTGGATTTGATGCATTTTGTCATCTTTTTGATCAGATTATTTTCCACAAACCGCATTTAAAAAAAGTGTTCGATCTCCACTTAAGTACAATGTGTACTGTTTCATTAAAAAGATGATAAATGTAAAAATAAGTAGCCACGTTAGGAGCTATACCACCAAAAGGGCCTAAAAGAATAGCCAAATTCATCTCAGGTCAATTGTCTGAAGGGGTTGTAAACTACTGGTGCCTCTTATCTAACATCTACTATGTATTTCATAGGGCAGACATCACAGATACTGATATCTCTTTGTTCGCTTCTGCCTCTGTTTTCAAGAAAGAAAATATTGTTATACAAAAGTTTAAACATATTTCTTACCTAGTTTCATTCTTCTTTGCATAACAAAAATATTATGATATTTTCGTTAATATGTACTAACAAAACTTGCAAGAAAAATAAGCTTTTAAATTTAATGTATTAAAATTCAAAATTGAATTGAGATTATTGTTCCTTCAAAGCATCATAACAGGGTGTTTGCAATGCATATGCTAATTCTAGATGCAGGTAACAATATTAAGTTACATAGTGTTTGTTGTAAAAAAAAAAAAAAAAAAAAAAAAATGAGTATATACAATGAGAACAAATAAACCGGAGTTAACGGAAAAAGTACAAATATAAAACAGAGACATTAAAATTCACAAGCCGAAAGATAGGTAACCGACGATGGAATGGCAAAAAAAAAAAAAAAAAATGATGCATAGACAAAGCACCACATAAAAACTAAAGACTGAGCAACACAAATCCCACCAAAAAGTCTGGGGTGATCTTAGATACTCCGGTAGGTAAAGCAAACCCTATTCCACAAGTGGCAAAATTATGTTGAAACATTGCTTCTAATTATATTTATTATTATATATTCCATCCTTCATAGAAAATAAGTGTTCTATTTGATGCGATATTCAACACCTTGCGTGCCCTATTAGTATTGCCTTGATAGATTTTTGCTGAGAACACATTTCTTTTCAAATATGAAATATATGTTACCTAGTATTTGAGAGTGAGAGTCCTTTGCTTTTCAATATTTTGTCAAGTAAACCTTCATAGTTTTTAGCTGGCCACCTACTTGTATGAATTGTTTTGATGTGCTGTTTTTCACTACAATATAAAAAATAGGATTAATTTGTAACAAAAAAAGATAAGTAGGAATATCCGCAACACGAAAAACACTTGGGAAGGACGTCATGTGTTTGCCAGCCTATTGCCCTGCACATCAATATAGATTCTACCAACTCATCGAGTAATATTCTATATTTCGCCACTGGAGACAATAAAATTTTCAAATTTACATATTTATAATTTAACAGTCGAGAGTGGAGGAATATCGATTAACACAAGATTCGATGGTAGAATTTGTTTCTCAAATTATTTTTTGACGATACGTAGGCAAACTTTATCGTTTGTTCAATGATCTGCTAAAAGATGGCCTTTTCTATATGACCGCTCAGGTATGATCGCCCTTTTTCTTGAAGTCACAATCACAAAATCAGAAGAAAACAAGAACATATGAATAATCAAATACTAACCAATGAACAACTGAGATCAAAGAAACCACACGTTGATTATAAAAACAATAATCAACAGGTCGGGAAAAGTATAAATCTGCTAAGAATAAGAGAAAAGTAAATAAATATTATTAGAAAATGTTAATCCAACAAGATGCATTAGTTATTGATAAAAACAGATTAAACAAGGATGATTAAAATAACAGCTTTCAATTAAACATGCATATTTAAAGGTAAAATAATAATAATCTTGGATTGATTGACATTGCTGTTGGTAACATTTAGTGCAAAATCTTTTATTTACCTGCACGGATTGTTGCATTTACATCCCGTCACGTTTCCACGAACATCTTCTATACAGATGGAGTCTACAAAAAGCTATGTCTTTTCATTTTAAATGAGGCTAAATATACATAATTATTCGTTTAGCTACTATGGTCTTTCAATTTAAAGTTCAGCTGCATTATTTTGTAAACATTTCATGTAAATTAATTATCAATTACAAATGAGTATAGAAAGAAAATCAAACACCTTGCGAAAAAATGAAAAAAAAAAACAAAAAAAAAAAAACACAGTGAACCACAAAAGCCATACCAATCATACAGCCGACATTGGTAACTTCAAAAGAACATAAATCATTTAGACCTACGTCATTTGGTCTCTGGTGGTTAATTGTTATAATTGCTAATTGTTATATATATATATATATTAAGGACAGAGAAAGTCAATTGAGGCAGTAAATGGTGTTATATTGACACATGAAGGATGGCTTTTCCGTATGATTTGTCAGAGATAATGCTGAAAGTTCCGGTTTCAGGCTAACTAGAAAGACATAATATTTCAATATGGATGGGTTTGTTTTATTTGCCTATAAACGATTGTATGAGGGAGAGATCCATTTTTATTTTTAAAGACACTGGATCGAGTAAGGTCTCTTTTCCTTGAATTATGTTCCGTTTACTGAAACAGAAATTAAAAGCAAAAAAAAAAAAAAAACACAGTGAACCACAAAGCCATACCAATCATACAGCCGACATTGGTAACTTCGAAAAGAACATAAATCATTTAGACCTACGTCATTTGGTCTCTGGTGGTTAATTGTCCTTTAGCAATCATACTGCATCTTCTTATTTTTATAGAAGTGTAAATTTATGTGTGGCAATACAATGGAAATTACATAGCATGTTCTGTAAACTCAAATAAGTTAATGGTTCTGTGGAATTTATCTTTATATAACTAGCTACTTGGCGGGAAAAACCTCGTCAACAATTAGTTGACTAGGAGCGGAAATAACTCAGTTGTATACTGTGGATTCATTTATTTTCGTGGGTACCAATTTTCGTGGACAAAGGAAACCTTTCATATTCGTGGATATTTAATTTCGTAGTTTTGCCGAAGTCTGAATACAAGACTATAGAAAATTTGTTATTCATTGAACATTTAATTTCGTGGTTCACTTGTACTAACGAAATCCACGAAAATTGGTATCCAACGAATAATAATGAATCCACAGTAATCCGTGATTTTGATAAGCCGCTATAGGTTAAAGACGAAACAGGACAAAGTCATGAAAAAGCAAAAGGCGAAAAGCAAGCAAAAAGAAACAAATGTAATAATGTGCTTACGTGTTTTTAAATAATATATATTGAGGGCAATTAAATGATATATATTAAGGGCAAAGAAAGTCAATCGAGGCAGTAAATTGTGTTATATTGACACATGAAGGATGGCTTTTTCCGTATGATTTGTCAGAGATAATGCTCAAAGTTCCTGTTTCAGGCCACATAGAAGGACATACTATTTCAATATGGACTGGGTTTTTTTATTTGCCTATAAACGATTGTTTGAGGGAAAGATCCATTTTATATTTTTTAAGACACTGGGTCGAGTTAGGTCTCTTTTTCCTCGAATTAAGTTCCGTTAACTGAAAAAGAAACCTTACGCAAATAAAATTATCAAAATCGAACAGCCATACACATTCTGTTGCATTTGAATGTTTGCGAGCATGATACTTAACATACTGGCTTCAATATAACAAAGTCTGAAAATAACCAGGCCTTTTTTTTTTTTGAATGTCCTCAAACAATTTATTAACTTAGTTTGTATAAGCCCTGAGTTCGTGAACCAGATGGTGTACGGTTTAAATTTGAATGAACCAATTCAAATGTTCATTAAAAGTTATAAACTGGTCGACTTGTAAGCAGTACATGACAAAGCAGAAGTGTCTGATTCTACTTTATGAAATCATGACATCGTTGTGTTGACTGGGTTACTACATGGATAGCATCTAGGTAGAAATTTGCCTTTCACGAAACGTTACATATACTTCTCAAAGGACGGAACTAGACACTGAACATCTTCCCTTGACTAGAGCCCCAGGTGGAAGATTGAAGAGTCGGATCAAATCAACCGACATTGTACGGAACAATCTACATAGACGGAATGGGACATGAAACATTCTCCTTAGACGGAACGCATCTTGTAGTAGACGAATACTTGCACTGAATCCCTTGAAGTACACGCGTTCGTTCATGCTCTTGTATTCGTTTGTACTTAGAGAGACACCTTTGGTTTATAGATAGCAGCCGAGACTAAAACTCTTAAAATTGTGTGGAAAACTTCTGCATACATATCGTTCTAGATAATTGTGAATGCCAGCGCATTTCCTCTTCGAGTTTCCTCCACGTACATGTTGTAGAAATGTTGTATTTCAAGTGACATAACAATAGTATACAGTTTTATTTTTCTTCAGACTTTGAAGTCTCCTCGTTAGTCATAGAATTGAAAAGAAATCAAATCCTTCTGAAATGTTTATTGTTATTCCGTTTTAGGTTTGTGTCAGCCTTGTTCAATATTTGCTTAGAAATGTTAACAGAAGTTATTTACCCTTTATGTATTATTTCTTGAGACACCAAATGCAATATGTCTTGTTTTTACTTTATATACGATGCTAGGAAAACTGTTGGGAAGACATTTTATACATTTAGTCTTCCAGCAACCTATTTGTTTAGTTTAACTGGTTTTCAAATCGATCGAATGATGGTTGGCTTCTTGTATGTCACAGTTGGCAAATCTTTAATATATTAAACAAGCTCTATAAAGTTTAAGATAGTTCATCGAGAATTGTATGCTATTTACGCTCATTGATGAGGACATTGCCCTGTATGAATAACAGGTTTCTCTTCGAACATAAAATGTTTGAATTTATAAGTGAAATATGGGAATCTCTAAGACTTAATTTGCAATCGTATCTTTTAATTTTCCTTGGAGTTCGATACTTTTGTTGGTTTACTTTTTAAACAATTGGGTGTTACTGGGCATAACTATATCCGTTTAGTTCATCTTAATTGTCTGAATAAGTTTTCATAGAACGCAAAAATAATGGGTCGTTATAATGGCGTACTTATATAGCTTAATTTGTTCTTCATTGGGAGACAACTTATCATTGTGTATTTGTGTATTTATTGCATGTTTTAATGTTATGCACGACACAAATATAGGTATCATCTCTTTCATCTATAATTTTAATTTCAAATTATTTACAGTTTTCCCGTTCTTTTTAATAGAAGTAGCTCCTTGAAAATAGCCGATTAGAACTTGGTAAAGTGATCTCGTTTCTCTGATAATTCCATCTAAATAATTAACTAGGAATTTTGAATTTATGTTTTGGCTTAAAATGCAAATTAATCGGTCTATTTTTTAGTTATGAATACAATTGTTTTTATTAGAAACATATGCGCGAAGTTAATCACAAACGTCTATTTGCTTTCCAGTTATTAGATTAGTATAGATCATTAATCATTGGTTCTGAAATAAAATTAAACTGCCTCATGTTCTAAACATAATAGATTTAACTCTTTCCGTTTTTTTAGATAGTTCAAAATTGTATCTGTTGTAAACGAACATTGATTTAAACCGTGATTTTGTTATTGATATCTTACTTAGTTACAGCCGCTTAAAAGTTAGTATATGATGGAAACATTACAATGTTACCATGACGTTTGCTGTTCAGTATAATATTGCGTTCCTTAATTCGATACCGATCCGTTTTCCGCTTCCATTCCATGTAACGTGATTGTTTAATATTCCGTGTTCTTATCCGTATTCCGGTTTTAGTAACCGCTGGTTTCACCATTGGATAAAACGTTTTAAATGCTTTAGTTTATTTACTTGATATATGTCCCTTCTTGCAGTTAACATATAAAGGTAAACAAAAGAATAGACATTTTCAAGGTTCGAGTATTTCATATTACAATCCTATGAAATGCACAACTTAAATTTGTCAATCCTACTTGGAGTGAGTTTTTTAACTGATGATATTTACAAAAAAAATGTATCTTATCATTTACGATCCATACTCCGAGATCCACAGTTGGAAAAACAATATTGGCAGTGGTCAGCTGACAATGGCACTTTTCTTTCACATTCCTTTCGACACACTCCTCGAAACAAGCCTACATAAAAGATTTGTAATCATATAATTAAAGATTAAACAATTCTTGTCTGAACACTTTAAAAGGATTTTTTTGGGGTTATTTAATTTTCTATTATTTTGTCGTCAAACATCACGTAAAGTTCAGTACTTTTTATTGGAAAGATAAACATAAATAAAGACAGTATACATATATGTTAAAATAAAAGTTGGCATGACTGAGATGAAGGACAGACAATTTTAACTGCTACTTGCAAATAAGGATCTCTAAGAAAGGGATAGAAATGTTTGCATTGCAACTGACAACCTATTAGTAATAGTGTTACTCGAGGGTGACCATATGTCTATACCTCTGTTTAATCTTCAGGGTATGTTATTTATGAAAAAACATCGAAGCACATTGTTCAATTGACACATTTTAAAGATCACACAATATAAAAACACTATGTGTTTAAATTGTGATGATTTCAGTATTTCTTCCTCACAAACATCATTGACACGTTCAATCTGACAATTAGCTGTTCTTGCAAAAGAAATTCAAAGAATGCTTTAAGTATAGTAAAATTCGTATCTGACATTTGAATCTAGAAAACGCAAAACTATCAGTATTTTCTACAGTATTTTCGCATCGACATCAATTTTATAACTAGAAATATTTTTTATCTTTTATAAATATGTGTAATCATGGTAATGAAACATTGAACATATAGAACAACACGTATTATTGAAATGAAATTTCATCTTCTGTTCTTTTGAGATACTGAATAATTGACGTGTATATCACTGTACGCATATTGTCATATGTTGTTTCCAATTCTGTTCTAGCAATATTACATTTTAGGGTGTTTGCGTACTTGATTATAAATGTAAATGTAAAACGCGCTTTGAATGCACAGATTGTATACAGAGATATTTGTATGTACAAATAATTCGTTTCACTTACCTGTGATGAATTTTACCTGAACTGTCATCATATTCTTAAAACAGACAATTAAAAATCAAAAGGGTTCAAATGGTTTCTCTAGCAACATCAATGCAGTGTGACTAATATACCCTTTGTCGGTACTAACTTACGGCTGGAATAATGTTTGTTTATATGTTGAGATTTTGCTGCAAAGGACATTGGCCAGCATATTTGTATGTGAGGTTATGTATCTTATCCAAAATGCACAAGTTTATTGCAAAATCATTTTGCAAAAGCGTGTGGACTTATGTGTATCCGAAGTGAAAAAATGATATATGGCATGGGTTTTAATGCCACATGTACACCTTCCTGGTAGTTATTGAAGCTTACTATATCCGTTCAAAATTGAAATATTCTTGAAGTAATAAAACTTTCAGCTCTTTAGTATTGTTGGGGCAATGTATGCATATATCCTACAGGACAGTGAAAGTGTATATGTGTAAAACAAACTATCATTACATAAATAAATAACTTACATTAATGTTACTGAATTTGTTACTAGTATCACACACTGTTGTACCAGGTATTCTTTCTATTCTCTTCTTTTAAAACATAATTAGTCGATGTAATTAGAATTATAACATAACAATTCTTGTAATTTTGCAATGACGATAGCTTAATTTGAATCTTTGCATTCTTAACTTTTACATTATGCTGTCTGCCTTTCTTCCAGATGTAGGTCTTGATTGTGTCGTGGCAATATTGTTAAAGTTTGTTTTTTTTTTGTTAGATTTCCGCTAGTTGAAAATTACACCTCCTCTACAAATTAAAAGTTGGAAGCATACAAGTATAACTTGCAGTTGTAGCATGACTACAAATATGAAACACAAACAGGATTATCATTACAATGAATAGAAAAGCAGATTGCAATATACCAACTTCACCTGCATATGAGATATAAATCGTTTAATTTGAATCTTTGCAATCTGAACTTTTACAGTTCGAGATTGCAAGTTAGTTACGTAAGCCCGCCACTGTTTATGGTTTCCTGTGGTGTCTGTCGTTGATGGAATATGTTCGTTGTTGTTCTGCGGTTTGCATGTTGTGTCGAATATTATATTATGTGTTTGTGCTATATCTCTGTCACGTAGTGTTGTCATTTTAGCGATATTTTTTAACATTGTCATAAAGCGGGAGGTTTGGCTAGCCATTAAACCAGGTTCAACCCACCATGTTTTCTTAAATTGTCCTGTACCAAGTCAGGAATATGGCAGTTGTTATCAAATAGTTCGTTTTATGTATGTTGGCGTTTGTTTTCAGTGTTCCTGTTGTTCCTTTGTTTTCCTCTTATAGTTGATGTGTTTCCCTCGGTTTTAGTTTGTAACCCAGATTTTGTTTCTCTCAATCGATTTATGACTTTTGAACACCGGTATACTATTGTTGCCTTTATTTACATTATGTTGTCTGCCTTTCTTCCAGGTGAAGTTGGTATATTGAAATCTGCTTTTCTATTCATTGTAATGATAATCCCGTTTGTGTTTCATTTTGTAGGTATGCTATAACTACAAGTTATACTTGTATGCTTCAAACTTTTAATTTTTAGAGGAGGTGTAATTTTCAACTATAAAACAAGTTCAACCCACCATTTTTTCTTGAAATGTCCTGTACTAAGTCAGGAATATAGCAGTTGTTCTCAAATAGTCTATTTCTATGTATGTTTGCGTTTGTTTTTGTTGCAGTTCAGTGTTTCTGTTGTTCCGTTGTTTTCCTCTTATAGTTGATGTGTTTCCCTCGGTTTTGGTTTGTGACCCGGATTTGTTTTCGCTCAATTGATTTATGACTTTTGAACAGCGGTATACTACTGTTGCTTTTAAATACAAACATTTCCCAAATCATTCGTTTTCAAGAGCTTGCAGCAGCTACTCATACTTTATAAAACTTTACCAGTGTCTGAGCAAAAGTTGATGAACCAGGGTTATGTCAAAGAACGTCTTGTCCTTTTTCTAAAACAATTCATCGGAAGATACCAAGACCTTGTTGATGAATATTCCGTATCAACTTCACAAATGATACATGATGGTCTTGAAGTATAGATTCTAGCTATTGACGTTGTTTATTATCTTAATTAAGTGTTATAGTATTCTTTTATTTATCTTTGTGTATTATTAACCTTTACTGTTAAGTACATATTTAGTTATATCTTTTGTCATGGCTCGGTATTTATACATCCCGCTATTGTGTTATTGTGCTATGGTCATTTTTGTATTCCTGTATTTCGTTTTTGCTTATGTGCTTTGTCCATATGCCTTTTGTTTTCTTTGTTGACATAGTTGTTTGTGTTTATAGTGATTAAGATTATAATACAATGTTGACTGCTGTAGCCCAATTTTTGACATGTTTACCTATTATCTGTTTGTTTTGTTCACGCATTGTTGTCAATATAATGGAATTTTATAAACTGTCATACAAGTTAGAGGTTTAGCATGCCATAAAACCAGGTTTAATCCACCATTTTCTACATAAGGAAATGGCTGTACCAAGTCAAGAATATAACAATTTTTTTTTCCATTCGTTTGAGATGTTTGAGCTTTTGATTTTGCCATTTGATAAGGGTCTCTCCGTTTTGAATTTTCGTTGGAGTTCGGTATTTTTTTATTTTACTTATTATATCATTGTATTTTTAAAGACCGTTTTCTTAAGCACAGATCAATAATTACACAATTATTTAAAAAAAGACAGCCAAACAATAATGATAATGATAAACATAAGCATTGGCAACATCGTCGTCATTAAAATAAAATTGTTGAAATATAATTTATTTTCAATTTATATACGTGAATCTCAAGAGAGAGAAAATAGAATTACTCCTTGTCTAGAAAGGTTACTGCCGGTGTCATTTTGTTACGAAATTCATGGTATTCTCTGTACCCAAAAGCATATGGTTTCTTCATATTTTTGTACAAAAGCTATAGCTACTTGTAAATGACAAAACGTTACTTTCGATTTTCTTATATAGCAGGAACAGCTTAGTCTTCCGGAACACCTGAGATCTTATTTGTCATTTCGTCATTTTTAGTTTTTGCCAAGGCGTTGTCAGTTACCTTCTATATATGAGTTTTTATTATCCCTTTGTATTTTCCGACTCTTTTTTATCCATATTTCCTAAACAGTTGTGAAGTATAAGTCATTGCAAAACAGAGGAAATCACTATTTCCGGTGTGCACAAAATCACCACAATTGTCAAAGCGTTGCTCAGTTTACACTGAATCATAAAAGCTAGAAAGTTTTCATAACAAGACATAGGTCCTGATTGAATTAACACATGTTCTGTTCACCTTTTTCAAGAGAATATCCCTTTGTAAAGCGATTTTACCGTATGGCTTTAACCTGTATCTCTTTGAAGTTACAATCATTCAATTGTTCAACATTTCATGGCTAAGAACAGCTTAAAGAGTAACAAAATTGCATAAAACCCTGAGGATATCATGGATATATGTAATAAATTGTACGAATGTTTTTGTTTTTGTTTATTTCTAAAGAGAAGTAACATGTACTGATAATTTATGAACTTAGTAGAGTGATAGTTTTCGACAGGAGAAATTTACCTAGCATCTTTCTTATCACCGAATATAAGTTATCAGATGTTAACATCAGCAACACGACAAATGTCACCATTGGGACAGGGACTGCTGATCCTTCAAAACACTAGATTCTATGCTGATTTTTAGAGAGTTTGAGTTGTTCAATTTAAAGTTTCCTGTGTGTTCTTTTGTGGCTTGTTTTTGTATATCTGTTTTCGTTTGGTCACAGTGGTGTCTTTTATTTTTGCCGTATGCATTTCATTACTCTTTTAATATTTTGTAATCTATAAAAATCTCATTATATTTACAAATGATTTAAATAGAAATTTCAACTAGAACAACAGTATACAGAACATCTATAATACTAAAATAACGAGGTCCAATTTGTCAGCCGGCATGACGTAAAAACGACGAATCAAAGAATTCAACTTTATATATAACTAATATAGGACAATGGTGTTGATTAAAAATTACACCATTCCAGGCCCTTTTGTTTTCCACATAATGAATATTACCAATAATTAACAAGTTACGGGTCGAATCCGATACCGATACCAATAGTATATGTCACATGTCACATGTTACCTGTTCCATAATCTGTAATTTTCGCCTCTTTCAGGCGCACCACCAAACGGTGTATTTGGGATTTGCTATATATATATACACGGGTCATAATCACACCTGAAATTCGTCATTATACAGGGATTGACACTACTAAATTCAATCACTGTTCAAAAAATATATCTACAGTAGTTTCCGGTTGTAGTAAAACAAAATACGACGGATTCACACAGAAAGATTTTGAAAGCAGAGAAAACTCTGCACCTTATAATCAGCACGGCTTTATCAATTGACAATACGAATACTAAAAATCCAGGCTGAAAATAAGGGTTAGGTACTTTAATTCAGTCAGGGACCCGCAATGTCGCGGGTGTGTTCTAGTGTATATGAAATGATACCCTGTCTCTTTATGAACCTCTTACATTATTACGCCAAGTTGATATCTGTTTGTTTCCTTTCTATATAAAAGTCAATAATAGGTATGACCCTGCTCTTGTAGACAGTCAATCTTACCAAACTTTTAACCGATTTTCAATTTGAAAATTACCAATAAATTATCTGTTATGCATTCAAAAATCATGAATCATATACAGCTTTTATGTTGGAATGTTACACTACTGTCTCAGGTTAGGGTGAAGGTTGGCGCCTGTTAAAACGTTTAAACCAGCTGCATTTGAATGCACCTGTTCTTAGTCGGAAGCCTCGTTTGTTGGTGTGGTTCATACGGGTTTCTCGATTCCCGTTTTTATATAGGTTAGACCGTTGGTTTCCTGTTTGAATTATTTTATACTAGTCATTTTGGGGCCCTTTATAAGTTTCTGTTCGGTGTGAGCCAAGGTTCCGTGTTGAAGGCCGTATTTTAACCTGTAATAGCTTTTTTCCGAATGTCGTCATTGTGCATGCAATTAAAGTGAACATTGTTGCAGTAGGGTAATGAGGAAGAACGACAAAAAAAAAAAAAAATGCTTTACAATTGTACGATCACCATCACGAATGTTTTGACCGATATAACAGGTGTGCACCTACGAGAGACACGTTACTGCAGTCTCAAATTAAAGTCTTCTGATCTTTAAATTAACCAATTGTAAAATATTTACTATCTTTCCAATTTGAGTGATTTGCGAGTTTTGCATTTATGTTTATCCTGTTGATGCACTAATTGCTTCTCATGCAACTCTTTCAGTTTTCTTTACTAGGTTGAACAATTGTAAACTACAACTGTTGATTAATATTTCTTCCCAAACTTCTGTCGTAGGATGGATGGAGGTAGATGGTAGAGATTAACTGCAAATAAAAGACATGTGCATGACAGCACTTAATCGTTATTTTGTTACCCTCGGTGACGGTACTTAAAATAAATCTTACCTGTACTAATGACACATCAGTTCGAAATCCAGTAGCCACAGAAAATCCATTATTTTCCAAAAAGGCTGCGAACCATGTTCATGAATAGACAACCTAATACCCGCTTCTGATGCTACGTATTGGATATAATCGCTCTGATTTACGTTGATAAGCAGCTGTAATGCTGTATACAGATTAAAAAATATATTAGAGGCTTTTGATAATAACTCGACCCAATATGTATTGACTTTAAATTTCAATTATTGAAATAGCAGTTTTATAAATTGTAAAAATTTAAAAAAAAGAATAGAGAAACAATTGTTAAGATCTTGTAAATAGTGCTTGTACATACAAATGTAAGCACTCGGAGATAAGTTAACTTAACAAAGTTAAACAAAAACGAAGAAGAATTGTTAAGTAAATCTGGATTAGAAAATGTAATACAAATTTCCTTGAATACAAAATAACACACAAACTTTATTTACCAAAGAGTGGCCCTGCACGTTTTGTGATGATTGGTTTTGTGGGAATCTGTAACACTGGCCATAGTACTTGTCAATAAATGGAACAAACATACTGAAGAAAAATTAGTATATTTCAATGAAATGAAACTTAAAGTAACCTTGTATGAGCAATTACATAACTTAAATTTTCAAGGCAGGCACAAAAACGCACATCACTGGGTTGTAGTACTGGCAAATTGTAATCTGAAATAGCGAAATTTTAAACGATAACATTTTACAGTAGGTTATCATAATCAATCTATTTTAATCAACTGCAAGACGAAATACTGTCAAGAATTGTATTCATTATCACAGACACAAACAGGTGAACAAGTGTACACAATCATTAAATATATTCAAAAAAAAAAAAAAAAAACAATTAGGATGCGAGACAAAAATGACAAAAGACAAACAATGTAACACATGGTGTGGTATGAAGACAGTAAGTATTAATTGGAGTGTTTCTTAACGAAAATTTAGAACTTTTTGCACTCGGAAGTTAAACGAAGAAAGCAGACCAACAATATAGTCATACATGGATTAGTTACATACTAACTTGGTATAATTTTTATTCAAGTACAGATTTATCATCATGTTTACAAGTTTTTTTTCTTCATATTTTGACCAAGTAGAACATCTTCTACATTCACCACTGTCTGACATATCAGACTAGTATATCAATTTTAAATTCATGAAAAAAATCTCATGTTTGTTGATCTTGTATTTTTTAATTTACAGTTTCTCTCCATCTACTATAGCTTTTGCCCCAACAAACATAAATGGGGAAACATTATCATTCAAGGGCATACACTCCAAAAGAAGTAGACTGAAAATTTAAACTTTGTTGATTAATTTGTTGGTGAATATAAGCTGACATTTTTTCTGTTTATAGTCTTCTACATTTTTGCCAGAAACGCAAACAAAAAGGGTTAACATTGTCAGTTAAGGGCAATACCTCCTTTAAGGAGTCGACTGCTACTTTGGCTATTTCAATATATTTTTAGATCTTGTTTTACTGATCATTTTGCTGTTTACAGTTTTTTATCCACCAAAGTTTTTGCCAAAATGCCAAATAAGGTAAACATCATCATTAAAGGGCAATTACTTCTGTAAATAGTTGACAGACAATATCGGCCATGTTTATAAATTCACATATCTTGTCCTGCTGATCATTTCTGCCTTTCTTTGGTATCTATCAATTATAGTTTTCAAAATTAAAGGCAACAACGGAAACAATTGGTAAAAAGTGTCATTCAAAGGAATTGATGCCCGATTGCGGCCATATTGCCATATTTGTAGATATTGTATTGCTGATCAGTTTTGCTTTCTACCTTCTTTCTATCTATTAAAGTACTAAAGATGATAGTCATTAAACACAAATCAAAATGTCTTTCAAGGGCCATAACTCATATGATAGGTCGACCAATGATTTAGAAAATTTTACTTATATGTACATGTAGCTCTTGTCTTGCTGATTATTATTGATGTTAAAGATTTTCTGTATCAACATGTATTATAACGCGAATAATTCAGTCGTTATATTCCGCTCATCTACGATTACTACATTAACGCCTAAATGCATAGACAATGAAAAATCGTCAATCAATCATTCAGAATTAGCTCGGGTTTTACCAATTTTGAAAAAATTGAGCTGACTGCTGATTGGTCACCTATTGTACAGGGCACTAATCTAATTCCAGGATTCGTTTTTAGCGTGTTAGGAATTCAGGCTCTCGCCAGTAGGAGAGATCAATTACGGGAAGGACTAAATTATTGGGGTTACTTGTATTATAGGTTTCAACATATAAGGTAAATTCGAGAAACAAAAGCGAAAACCGTCATTTAAGGGTCATAACTCCTATAAGGATTTGACTGACTATTTCAACAAAATTTTACTTATTTGTAGATCTAGTCATGCTTAAAAATTTGTCTCTATCGATTATACACATGAAGGTATAATGATAGTAGCCCGAATCGCAGAAAATGGCAAAATTGTCATATTAGGACAAACACTCCAATAACATAAATAAGAAGTCAACTTTTTTTGTTGGGTTCGTGTAGCTCAGTCTTTAGTTTTCTATATTGTGTTTTGTGTTCTGTTGTTTGTCTATTTGTCTGTTTCCTTTTTAGTCATGACGTTGTCAGTTTATTTTGACTTATGATATAAAAAAGGTGGTATGAGACTCCTCTCCACAAGAGACAAACTGACACAGACATTTACAACTATAGGTCACCGTACGGCCTTCAACAATGAGCAAAGTCCATACCGCATAGTCAGCTATAAAGGCTATATGAGTTCGAATGTCCCTTTGGTATCTTTCGCCTCTATTTTATTCTATCTATTTTACTTTCTCAGATAATAAGCATTTTTTTTGGGGTAAAATTCGTCATTTAGGGACAAAACTCTTATATTAAGTAAACTGTCTCTTTTGATGTAAATATATAGTACGTAGATCTCAAAGTTTTGAATATTTCTGCTCCAGCTAGATTTTATCTATCTATAATGGTTTTCAAGATAATAGACAACAGTTGCATGTTATCCCTATGTCCTGTTTTTGGCCATGTCAGCCATGTTAGTTAGCAAGCGGGATCACCAGACATTTTTATTAACTAGATACTGCAAGAATGAACCTAGAAACTGACATGTCAGAAAGGGCCCCGAATGCATAATTATATGTGAGACACGGACACAAATAATCAATAATGATGCGAACAAAGGAATAATGTATATGGGGTATAAATTTTCGAAAGTTTGACACAAGGAAATTATTTAGAATATGTATATGTAAATACAAAGTAATATTTTAAATCCGAACACTATGAATATTATGTATTTTGGCAGCCATTTAAAAGGATTATAAGGACAAATCATAATTGAAACAAGGAACAAATTTGGAATAGGAAATGATACGTTTATATAAATAATGTGTCTCATATTTTTTTATTTTTAGCAAGAACTAAGTTTTCATTTTTTGGCCTCTTTGATTCTAAAATCAAAATGAATAGCAATGTAACAAATACCATCCTTCAGATTTCACAAGACATAAGTCTGTCAAATATCAGTATACATATTTTTGAATGGTGTCTTTCGTTTTTCAATAGGTTTTCAAACTTGTAGTCAGTACAAAACTGAAAAATAGCCTCATTAAATATTAGCCAAGGCTTTACCTAAAATATGCTTTGTTGCTATGTATTAATAAAATGTAAATGTGTAAAATATTTTTTCGTTGAAGTCTTATTAATAAAATGTATTTTGTCCAAAACTATTTCTAAAATTACGATTTTAGGACAAGTATGTCCGTTCCGACTTCTTTATTACATCAAAGTGACACCACAAATGACCTGTTTGCACTCCCAGACCACATCTCAAAAGAATTAATATAATTTTGAAAGATTTGAGGTATTATATTATTTTTCAATTTCAGGGCCAAATGTTGGCTCTTCTCGTACCTCCTTCTTGGTGAATGTTTAGCAAAAGTAAGTTTTGAATACAAAATCTAACACCGGGAATCGATTTGGAATACCATATCCCTACTAAACTGAATATATCAATTTTCGTTGCAATCCTAGCACAGGAAGATGTTTCTCCAAATTTGTGATTTTATATCAAAATGTTTTTCCAAAAGTATTTTTTCAATTTTCACAAAACAATATTTTCAGAATTTTTTTTCACAAATGAACTATATTCACCTGTATATGTAAAGTTACGTAGCTGTTCGACCTCAATTATTTTTATTTAAGGACAAATTACATGCCAAAATTAATAGTAAATGATTCAAAGGTCTTTATACTTTCTGAAAGTCATTTCACACATCTGTGGTTTCATGATATGTCGTCTATTCAGAATTGTGCACCATCTGACATCCGTAGTGATCACAAAGACTGGCTGGGTAAAAAAGTTATAATTTTTTTACCAAAATCTATTTGCTAATTTTAACAAAAATAGATAATTATGCATATTATCATATCATGCATGAAATCTGTACAAAACGTTTTATGCGTCCTACTCATACTTCTACGATTATTTTCGTTTAAAAAGTGTTGATCGACAGGCGGACTGACATACAGACAAACATACAACCATAAGGTAGGACAAAGTGAAAACTATAAATATCCCGCATGCTCGATTCAGGGCTGTAGTTAAGTACTAGAATACTGTGTTTAAACACATTGATGTGATACATTAATTATTTCAACTTCAGATGTGCCATCCCTTATATGCAATGATTGATACATACTAATGTTTCACATTCTAACATAGTACACACAGGTAAAGAGATAAAGGTTAATCAATTTGCGTAAGAATGAATAAAAATGACCAGTCCATATGAAAATAAGTATTACGGGTAAATTGGGTACAAAGAAAACGACAGATTTTGTAGGATAACTTCTTGTAAAAACGACCAAACAGTAAGCAACAAGACTGTATTCTGGAATTACAAAATCATTATATGTCTGAGTTGGCATAGTTTTCCCTTCTCTCATTAGCGTTTTTAACGCAATAGACAATTTAATTTAGCAATAGTATTTACTTTACACGGCAAATTTGACTGATTAAAGAGCTAATTTGTGAATAAATAAGACACGCATACATTGCAAAATATTCCTTAAAATACTGCAAAATAACCTCATTCTGATAGATTCAGTGATATTGCCATTAAGTGCGTTTAAAAAGACACCATTGTATAACAAACACCGTAAACCCTCACACAATCACATATTAAGGGTAGATATATAAGTTTGACCTTTTAGTGGAGAAATGTCATTATGATTATAAACATTGATATATCTGAGGTTAAATAGTCATTGTCGCCATACTTGTTGTACAAATCAGATATGAGCCAAGGCTTACGCAAAATAATATTTTGGTAACATAATCAAATTCATACACATGTAAGATATAGTATACCATGGTAAATAGAAAAATGACGTGCTTTCAAAGTAAGGTAATTTTGGATTTTTTTTTTTTTTTGCAATTTGGTATTTAGAAGATTCGTTATGCTGTTTGGTCTTTTGTTCAAGATCAGAAGTCCTAAACGATAATTCTCCTTATCAATTGGATCTTCCATTTAATTTTAAAAGGAATTCCTGTTCATTATTTTTAACCAATGGTGATTAGTTAATAAAAATATCAATGCGTTTAAAGAAAAATAAATTAACACCACTTACGTAAAAAAAACGATAAAAGAAAAGAAATTATTTCAGTATAAAATATCATTTTAGAATGAAATAAAACTTTTCCAAAACATTATACGTAATAATGTTTATAAACAGGTTCACTAGATTCATGAGGATAGTATACCTTTAAGTAGAGTTTACAATAATATAAACAGACTGCTTTATTTGCACATAAAATCAAAATGTCGTAAAATCATTAGGATAACAAAAGTACATAGGCTAGATATAGGTTAGACATCAGTTAGAAAACTAAAACTTGAATAAAAATAAAATACCTGTCATTACACTGACGTCCCTCAAAATTGCAGTAGATTACAAAGTCAGAAAAATCCGCAGACAGGTCTTTGAATACCGTCTCTACTTCTTGGGGATACCAAATAATGGCTCCCGACATCGACAGCCTGAATTTCTCGCTTCCTCTCAAAATATCATCTAAATCCTCTGCAGATAAATATACTTTCATTATAGTAGAAGGTATATAAATATAAAAGTAAATTTACGTTATGGCCGATTCTCAAATCTTTGTGTTTAAAATGGGTTGCTTCTGTATTTACAGCGTTTAACTAACATACATTTTGATTGAGAGATAAATCAAGGGAACACAGAACTGGCTAAACAGTATTTCAGCGTATTGTCTGTTCGTTCTGAACGTCTGTCAATATTACATTCAAGTCATGATGTTCACAATAGTTAATATTTCTTTATCGTATAGCTTCTTATTAAGGACGTAGTCAGGTCAGGTTTAGGTAAAATAGATAGAATTTTTGTCAGATGTTCGGACTCCTTGGGTATTTTCCTACGGTACAGGGTAAAATATTTTGCCCAATATCACCCTTTTCTTTTCATAGAAGACATCAATAGCTCATAAAAGGTCATTACCAAAATTTAAGCAGATTCTAGATTTTTCTTACGATTATAGACCAAAATCATGCCAATGTTAAATATAAGGTTAAAATCCGAGAAAGCCTTTTTCCCGCCATTTAAAAAATTGAAATATCTCAAAAGGAGTTCCATAACCTATCCATATTTATAGCTTATTTTGTTCCTTAACCCATGCTCTTCTGACTTATAGTATCAATTTTAAATTATAGATTTTTTAAATTTCACCTAACTACATCCTTAAAACATGTAATGCAAACATATGTATTAAATAATTGCATCTATTGTTAATGACGAAATGTTTAAATATAAAGGCTTTATGAAGGATTTTCTTATCCCAGGCATAGATAACCTTAGCCGCATTTGGCACAATTTTTGGAATTTTGGGTCCTCAATGCTCTTCAACTATGTACTTTTTGGCTTTATAACTATTTTGATATGAGCGTCACTGATGGGTCTTATGTACACGAAACGCGCGTCTGGCGTATTAAATTATAAGCCTGGTACCTTTGATAACTATTTATTTTCATGTCGATGTAAGTATTCATTGGTACATTGAAAACTGGTATAATTTGCATGTCGACGATAGAATGTATTGATATCGTAACAACAAGTATACTTTTCATATCAATGTTGTTTTGGCATTCAATAAGTAACAGATGAATGATTTTTGATAAGACTTTCGTTTTTTACTTTGTGATGCTTCTGGGAATTGTTTATATTCCAGGATTTTCTCTGGTTTGAACAAGATGAGCGAAAACAATGAAAGAAAATTATATATACGCATATATATATATACAACATGTTTAATTGACTTTAAAAATTTACGATTTTTTTTGAAAATCTATTATTGCACCCTGAACGGAGTTCGGATGACATCTTGTTATTGTTTTTTTTTTTGTCTTACTATTTTCCATCCACACTTTTTGTCCGGGTTAGTTCTCGGATATAAATGTACCAAGTATACCATAATGATAACCGCTAAGTGAAGTTGTGCACCTGACTTTGAAATGTGCAAGATGGCCACCGTTTCCATGGAAACAACAAAAACATGAATTCTTTTATTTTTTAGACCCAACCTTATGAAACTTTATGGAAATGATGGCTGTTATGCTTAGATGGGAATACAGTATTAAGAACTTTGAAAATGGACGTCATTGACATGGAAACTGAGGAATAGTACTACATTGAACCCTATGGAAAAATCATTTAAGTAGCATTTTCTTACATAATATATGGTACAGCAAACCCAGGAAACTTTATTGTAATGTTGCCTAGCCGTTATAGTGGCAATTGGGGATCAGGGTGTTAGTCTTGGGACATTTTTGCAAACGAATAATATCTTTAAAGTGTTCCCTCGACGATTGCTTTGGGCATACACATGTAGTAAGTACGACTGTTCTCGTCTGACATTAGATCATTGATGAGGTTTAAAATGTGAAGTCTTCCGTTTGGCTGTGTATAATGCAAATTAAAACGCATAACGAACTGACAAGGAACATGAAATACATTGTACAGTATTATCAAGCCGTCAATGCAGGTAAAACTCATGTATAATGAATTTTTATTCTGAATCGATCCACCTTGTAGTTGATTTAATGGATTAATTATGTTTCACCTATAAAGTGTTGCCCATCCAAACAACATTCAACTTCTACTTGAATTTGATTAACTTGTGTTTGACGCGTTGTGTGGACACAAGTTAATGAATTTTAGTCTTTAAAATCCATTTCGATGATAACTTTATCTGAAAAGTCTGTACCTAAAACACTTAATTCTTATTAAGTTTTTACGTTATTTTCATATATTTTCTTGTTGTGAATTTCAGCTTACTGTCAATCCAGTCCTGTCTAGTAGCTTCTGAGACATGTGAGACACAGATATGATATGTATGATATGAACAAAGGTAAATGTTTTCAATATATATTTTTCAAACAACAAATTATTCGCCTGGGATCTTTTACTTATCACTAAAACAAAAAGGTGCGATACATTTTTCTATGTGTGTATATGTATCTAGCTCTAAACCGTCCCGTGTCTATGAAAAAGGTAAAACATTTAGAACCCTATATAAGACAATAAGATTGATTCATGATTATTGTGTTAAACGCCACTTATAGCACTCTTGATTCTATCATGACGGCAAGTGTTTTTATGTGGGTAAAAAAGCCGGTTTGCCCTCAGATACCGTTGATATTGGGCAGGAAAACTGGCAATCCTAGTCAATTAAGATTAGAGTCGAACACATTTTCCAGGATCGAGGTTCGATCTGACACTATCAGTGTTGGTAGGCTGATAATCACTGTAGATGCACTACTTAGACCTCTGTACAAACCGAGGCCCAACTTGGGGGGCAATAAGAGCATTGTCATAGAAAAACAAACACTAAATTGTTCTACCCCTGGTTTATATTACCTTATCTGTATTTGTCAAAACCCTCCTAATTTTGGGCCCTTAATGTTATATTTATCCGTTTTACTTTTTTGATTCGAGCGTCACTGATGGACATTTTGTAGACAAAACGTGCGTCTGATGTACACAGTATAATACTGATTTATGAGTTTTTACAACCACCAGGTTAATGCCGCTACTGGTAAAGGTTGCCTCCCGTGTTGACGTACATAGAATGTCATTGATTTGTTCTACCCAAGGGTTAGATTACCTTAGTTGTATTTGACAAAACCTTTCTAAATTGTGGGTGCTCAGTGAACTTCAACTTCGTACTGCATTTAGCCGTTTTACTTTTTTATTCGGGCTTCACTGAATGATATTTTGTAGACGAAACGCGCCTCTGGTGTAAACAAATATAAGCCTGATTTTGGAGATTTTTACAACCAATGGTCGATGCCACTGCTGGTAAAGGTTTCCTTCCCGAAGGTATACCCAGCCCAGTAGTCAGCAATTCCGTGTTGACGTGGATTTGGTCATATTTATAAATTAACTGTTTACAAACTTTGAATTCATATAAATACTATGGATTATCTACCCCAGGAATAGATTACTTTAGCTGTAGACGAAACACAAGTCTGGTTTTCAAAATTATTTGTATTTTGTATGCACAAAAGATAGTTCACAAAACACAACACACACAAAACGTGAGCAATAAGAACCCCAAGAAACCTAGACGGGTGGGGGTAAACTCAGGTGCTTCGGAATGGTCAGCAGTTTTTGCTCCACAAGTGACACCTGTCGTTTTTCCTACAAAATGTCGTTAATGAGTTTTCTCAGGTTATAAAACAATTGCAGATGTCTTATGTCTATGGCAAAGTCAATAACCATTGGAATATGTAAAAGCTTCATCCACTTTACCTGTACCAAGTCAGGAATATGACAGTTGTTGTCCATTCGTTTGATGTGTTTGGCTTTTGATTTTGCCATTTGATTAGGGACTTTCCGTTTTGAATTTTCCTCGGAGTTCAGTATTTTTGTGATTTTACTTTTAAACATGACCTGGAGTGAACTCAAGTGCTCCAGAAGGTTCAGCAGTTCCTGCTTCACTGTTGCCAAGCACACATTGTTCAGAGGTCGTATTCTGAGGTGTCACCATCATAGAAAAGTGGTCGATGTTGTGCTCAAGTTATGTTGAATATATCCGTGGTCATCTGTGAGACAAATATTCAATATAGTAGCAATGAAAATGGAGCATATCTGTGTTAATCTGTAACATCACCTATATGCCACATACACCATATTAGTCTGGACCAATGAAATAACAAAGGTTTAAAAAGAATTGACATAATAGTCAGTTTAAAAATCCACTTGCCTTTGTAAAATCGGTATAATACACAACAAAACAGAGATATAGATTTAGGCGGTAGACCTGGGTCAATAGAGATAAGTCTTTAAATTGGTTAGGCGTTTGTAATGGTAAGTTTCAACAATGAAATATTTAACAGACTAACGTTAAAATATCTCTGTTACTTTTAAGCTCAAAATATATCGATAATAATGTTTGACACAAAAGTAACACTAGTTTTATTTCGAGTTATGCACATTTCTCTAAATCTACTTTCTTAGAAAATACTAGAAAATACAATATCAAAGGACGCATACAGTTACTAATTGTAGCTCAAAATACATTTTAAGATAGAACTTATATGCCGTTCTACTATCAAATATCGGCAGCTTTAATTCGGAATGGCATTCATGCAACAACGTCAAGGAAGAATCGATTGTGTGCGATGCAAAAGTAACTTTACACTTTCAATACTGAATAAGAAAGGAAACATTCCAGTCTTTTTACAATATAATTAATAAATTTGTATATTAAACTCCCAAAGCAATGAGAATACAATAGTAGTATAATTGTTACTTATATAAATAAGTGTATTCCACCAAAAGAAACATTTAATGGATACATCTTAAGATTTGGTTGCTTCCTTACTAATGGGATCATTAAAAGTGGTAGAGAAGGACCACTTGGCATGTTTGCTCGTCTGTTTTAAACTAACATGCTTTTTAAAAGACTAGGATAACTTGATAGTTTATAAACAACGGAACTTAAAAAGTAGAAAAATTACAGGTCCGTGTCCTTGATTTTTCAATATAGTCAACTAAAAATTTGTCGGAAATGATTATTTCTAGATTTTCATATATTTAACATTAACACCTTTTTTATTCACAAACTATGAAAAAAATAACAAGGAATTTATATGGTTATCAAAGATGTCTTTTAGATATACGTAATAAAATTATGAGGAGAAAACTAAAGTTAGCGGGGAAAATGTTTTATTGGCACTTCATGGATAAAACTAAAGGATTCCAAATATCGGACAAAAGTGGAAAACAAGAGTAGCGAATATCTTTAGAGTTTCTCAATAAGTTAATGTATTTAATCATCAAATCGACCAATTTATGACGTTTCTAGGATTAAATGCCTTCCCAAATTTTCAAATGCCCGTAGTGGTCGTGTTGATGTCAATGGTCAATTTGAAGGAAAACAAATGCAGTTAATTTATATTAAGTTGATTTTCCTCCAGGTGAAAGCTATCAGTTCATTTTACTTATAAGTTTGAATGTCCCTTTTTATCTTTCGCCTCTCTATTACTTGGGAAGTCGGAAAACAATATTAAAAACAGATATGATGAAAGTAACTTGATTATGACATAGAACGAAAACGATTATTTCGGTTATCGGGGACGATAGTAAATCGATGGCGGATCCAGAAAGGAAGGGCTCTTAATCATCACTGGAAAGACAGTTATTGTCGAAATATGTATCATCTGAAGCAGTATCATTTGTGCCCATACACAACAAACGTTTTAATTAAATTTCATTACAAAATATATAAAAGGCATCACCTCTTGTTATGGTGCATGCAGTTTTCTCTATAAATTAATCTAGGAGGATTGAAAACACTCAAAATTGATCCCCGAGAGAACTCCGGGGTTTAGAATTATGACTTAATTTGCCAGTTTAGTGGTTCTATATTCTGTTAAATCCGACATATTATTTGATATAAAGGAGTTATAGGTATACCTCAGATCTCTTGACACATAAATCCAAAATGTCTTTATTTTATTTCAGTTTATTGTATATCACATTTCAAGTTCATTGTCCCGCTGTTGGCTGTATGTACTGCTGTGGATTGTAACACCAGTTTACTTACACACTCTTTTCAACCGTTCACCCTTCATTAATGTTGAATTTGATATCTTGCATTGTTGACAATAAAAGAAAACAACACTTTAAGTGAGCAAGCTTACATACACATGCCCTATACATTTTAGATGTTTCTTTCTGAATAAAACCTACTCACTTACCATCAAACAAAATGACGGATAGAAAAATCATTGAATATTCCCGCTGCACAACACAGAAAACGAATGAGAAATATTTACTTACTATAGGCAACTTTTAAGTATATCGTTGGGCTTTCAACAAAGCCGTGTTTGTTTCCGGCTGTACACTTATATGGTCCTTCATCGCTGTATTCAACATTGAAAATAGTCAGTGACGGAGTAATGGTTGTAGACCCATTGTATTTGGTTTGTTCGCTAGATGTAACTAATATTAAATAATGAAAATCGTGAATTTTCTGCCACTGAACCACAAAGGCTGAAGTAATGTCTGTCACTTCACATTGAAGAGTTACCGTTTCACCAATCTCAGCTTTGTAATCTGTTCTGTGAATTGTAACATTCGGAGGAGCTAAAAGTATGGATATTCATGTAATGAACAAATGCATTGTATCCTTTCTTATCAATTACAAAAAGTTAAGTGGTTTAACTGATCTGTTTCGAATCAGAACTGATTTTGTTTTAAAGATTATCTATTATGTCGATATAATATGTCTTTCATCTTATACGATCACTGATGTGGTAATTTTGCAAATTTATTGTTCATAAATATCAAAATCAGACGGAACACTAGGTTTTGCTAACCCAACGCTAATATGATCTTAATCAGATGTGACACATTTTGTGTTGTAATTTTTAGGTTTCGATACTGTACAACTTCGTTTTGATTTGGCATCTACAAATATGGCGAGTACCACGGAGTCCTTGTGTCAGGAAGACTGAAACATAAAACTGGTATCTTTTGTGATTTCTTTTATGTTTATCAGCATCAACGAAACTAGATATCTATCATTTAATTGAAATACACTTAGTTAGACATTTTATCAATTTAGAAAATAAGTTATAGAAATAAACAAAAGAACTACAACCTTTTCAAAGAATCTAGATATATATCTCTCTTTTGCCCTTTCAGGTCATCTGGGTTCACCCTGGCTTTTAATGGAGTTCGTTTTGCTCAGTCTTTAATTCTGAATACAATGATTTTTGTTATTTCTTTTTGTCTTTTGTCGTTAAAGGCCGAACAGTGACCATTAGTTGCTTACTTCCGCTGCATTTGGTCACTGATGGATATTTGTCTCATTGGCCATTATACTACATCTTTTCAATGTTAAAAGGAAGTTGCTAAAGGTTTTAATATAAATTAAAAAAATGTTTTTGTTTTGAACATGCTTGGAATAATATATAGACACTGTGTAAAGATCGTTATCAACAATAAAAAAATACTGGGATTCAACCAGTAACGAACATTGTCTTGATTCTTAAGGATGTTTTATATTGTAGCAAAATTAACATGTAAGATAATTCAGAATTCAATTCGTTTGTTCACTCCTATATATAAAATTTAATTGAAACATCAATTTTTGTTAGGATTTAAATTTACCCTGGCTGTCTGCATTTGTTCTTTGGACGTCCCTCTAAAAATAAAATTTTCATAAAACATTACATATTGATTCTAATTTTGTAACGTTAACATAGTCTCCTAAAATATAAACTCAACATGTTTGCAAAATGATAATAACAAATTAAACTAATGCATGTAATATATATCACGGAAAATTGAAATCCGGTGTGTTGATATCAATAATGTCTCGTTTAAGCACATCTATCATGTTAAAGTTAATTTAAAAGAACCATATCATATTTGTAAAATGGGTATACAGATGTCGACTAGCGTTCAAATCTATTTCAATGAGCGATTCAATATCTGATAAGACCAATTTTGGCGTGTATGACAGTTGTACATCGACTTGCCATTGATTGAATCAAATGCTGAATTTGACAATTGGGAATCATTTGCCTCTCCTACTGTTCAGACTAATTTGACGTTGCCTAAAGTTATCACATGTTATAAGATGTCTTATTTTTTTAAAAGATATCTTGTTTATTGTAAAAGATACCTTATAAACCTATATTAGATATATATTTTTTATTTGAATGATATATTAATAACTAAATAAGATTTATTATCAATTCTCATATATTTTATGATGGTATGATACTAAAACCCTAACATGAGGGATTGCGCTTGATTTCCATATGATGAAGACATAATCTTTCAATCAGTTTAATTGAGGTCTGGAGCTGGCATGTCAGTAACTGCTGGTAGTCCTTTGTTAATGTATGTATCATTGTCATTTTGCTTAGTTTCTTCTGTTACCTATTCTGACATCGGACTCGGACTTCTTTTAAATGGAATTTTACTGTGTATATTAATGTGTGTTTGTTTATTCTACATTGGCTAGAGGTATAGTTGGAGGTTGAGATCTCACAAATCATGTTTAACTCCGACGCATTTTGCGCCTGTCCCATGTCAGGGCCTCTGGCCTTTAATTTTGTTAGTCTTGTATGTTTTTTTAATTTTTAGCTCATTTATATGTTTCGGAGTTTAAGTGTGACGTCCATTTTCACTGAACTAGTACACATTTTTGCTTAGGGGCAGCTGAAGCCCGCCTCCGGCTGAGGATTTTCTTGCTGTATTGAAGAGCCATTGGTAGCCTTGGGCTATTTTTTTTATCTTTGGTCGGGTTGTTGTCTCTTTGATACATTCCCATTTTCATTCTCAATTTTAATAAGATGTCCTATCTGAGACTATTATACTTACTAACTTTAATGTAAAAATGACATCTAAAATTTGAAATGTTTTCAGGAGGATTAAAGCGTGGGAACACTATGAAAATAGGATGACTCATAAAATTTCTAATCGTTTTGATTCACAAGAGATACGTGAGTTCTGTTTTTTTTTTTTTTTTTTTTTTTTTTTTAAATCATATTTATAAGTTATAGGTTAAACTGGCCTTATTTTTATTGTCATATTTAGAGTGAAAAGTTGAATATAAATCTCATTTTCATTACAACAGGAAGCCACATGCAGGGCTCAAAGACATTAAAGTGTTCCCATAAGTTTGCTAACTCCTATTTCTGTGTGCAATATTTGTATTAAGATTAAGGTTTTAAGTGCACAGTAATGATCCTCAGGAGTCATAAGCATCTTACTTCATGAAAATATGAAGAACAGGTTTTAGTATCAGAACTACAAATGTATGCCCTTTCATGGTTATTGCAGCAATATTGAATAGTGGCAGATTTTCATAATAGAGGGAAAATGCTTTGACAAAAACGGGAAACACCAATCATACAGAACAGTTGCTTTTAAACATGCATAGGTTTTCCAATGCTTTCTTTCTATTTCCCCTCCATCCAAAAATATATATAGCGGAAAGTAAAGTTAAAGGATACTGCTTACTTCCTTTCTTTCGTAATAAGAAGTTCCTGTATGAAGTCAGCATCATATAGATAAAGGAACAAGTCGGCAAGAAAAGGGCACAATTGGTTGCCATGGAATGCCAATTGTTTTTTTTAAATACGTCCTCCAAACGTAACAAACTCTAAGTCCGGGCAGAATAGTTGCTAACAAAGATGACTGTTACACAATTGTTTTGTTGGACACACGATTGTTATGCTTTAACTAGTGCTTTATGTTTGTTTGATTGTGAGAATCTTTGAGATTTTGTCTTCAAGGCACTGATGATATACCAGCTATGCAGAAGAGTGTGGATTGCTTTATGTCGCTTATTCATGTTATTATTAGTAATTGGTCAGAGTTTGTAGAAGTATTTTATGAGAGCTGAGATACCCGGTTTTGAAAAATGTTGTTTAAAAGTCCCCGAAGGAAAATACTAAAGAAAACTGTTGCAAATGAACTTGCAGAATTGATAATAGATACGCAGTTGTCCTAAGGTTTGTTTGGATACACGTTGAGAAAAATGAGTCAAACATTTTCTTCATTTTCAACTAGTTCTGATATTGAGTCTCTACTTGAAAATATGGACCAAAACGGGTCTTGTAAGGAAGATTTTATCTGTTGCCTGAAATGTTGATTGTCTTTAATATCTTTTGCAATTGGTCATTTACAGATACGGGACTATTCCGGAATTGATACTTCATGATGCCTTCTAATGTCTGTGTAAAGGGAGAATAAAAACTTGAAAATCAGAGGTACACCTTCTGATCTTATAATTGTGGCCAGTTGGTAGTAGGGCTGCAGATGCTGGAGCTGTGTCTAGACCTATGATCCGAGGGTTTGATGTTGTGAACATTGTGTTGACCTCTCATATGCAGGGCAATAATATACTGTTTTGGTTCAGCAGTTGCAAATTTAGCAACCTTTGATGGTTTTGACGGCACGTCGTCGTTGGAACAATCATTAGGGTCAACATCAGTATAATCACTATCAAATAAAATGTAGATCGATATCCCCATCCCAATGCAATAAGTCTGTTTTACTGCACATTTTAAAACAATAATGACTATCATGAAACAAATGCATATGTTTTAAAATATTTCTGATCATAGAGAATCCAAGCTGGATTTAACTTTGGGAAATTGAGGTGTAATTACGGAGTTCGGAAAACAATGGGGCATTTGAAATAATTTTATCAGACCTGGGTTATCTCATAGTAATTGTTTTATAGGGATTAATTATGAACTGAAATTCCTAATATTGTTTTTATTGCACAATTATTGTTTTTATCAGGATATGTAGGATTAATTATAATTATTAATCAACATTTCAATTGTTTTCTTAGCAGTCAAGTAAAGCGACGGTATTTCGACTTTATTTGTTGTTTCAACACTAATTGTCTTATTCATTGTAATTTTCGTAGAAAATTAAAAAAGTATTTAACAAATTTAGCTTTTCCGAAACAAATTCGATGATTTAGTTTAAATTAAGAAAAACTGATTTTAATCGGCATTGCTTTATCCCTATGTAAAGACATTTCATTCTAGTAAATGTATTAAATTTGTTAACATCATTATCTATATGTATACCAGGGTGGATTTTAGGCTCTTATTAGGGATTTCCAATAAAATGACATTACTCTACATAACCAACGTATCTGAACGTATCTCGGCCTATTGCAATGAAGCATGATTGAGGGAGCATAGACTGCATGATTTTGTTTTGCTCGTTGAATACATTATGTATATATTATGTTGGAATATATGTTATTAAAAATTATCCAAATCTACTATTTTAAATCGTTACATATTTTGTTATCGAATTCTGGAAGATTTTATTGACAACGACCTTTAAGAGAATACATAATCCAGTTACCGGAATCAAATGCACCGATCGTTACTTGGTCATTTCACTTGACCCATATATTTAGTTCTCAAATGAGGAATTTTCAAAACCACTAAAATAAAAATTAAGTTTGAAATAATAAAAATAATGAAATCTGAAGCGAGATGATATATAAGTAATGATGTAAAAACAAGAGTTTCAAACACGCCGGAATGTAAAAGGTGTACGACTAACTTCTTTTTAGCATAATTTATTTCAAGATACTTTGTCCGACTCAAAATACAGATAACAATGCGTCTATCTGAAAGCACTTTGTTATCTTTCCGTAGAATTTAATCAAAATGGAATATGGAAATTATTGGAATGCATCTTCAAGAAAAACATGAATACACTTTACTAAATCAGTATTTTTCCCCTTCTTTTCTTTAAAGATGCATGGGTATAATTTAACGTCATTGCTGACAAATTGTTTTTGTGAAATGTTTGAGTGCAACTTATACAAATACGTCCAAAAACGAACATAGACATGTAAGGAATTTTTATTGTAGTTTTGTTGAGTTGGATTCTTTTATTTTTATTACCAATTTATGTGGAGCAGGATCTGCTTACCCTTCCGGAGTATCTGAGATCACCCACAGTTTTGTTGGGGTTCGTGTTGTTCAGTCTTTTTTTTCTGTGTTTTGTTTTGTATACTGTTGTTTGTCTGTTTGTCTTTTATTTTTGAGCCATGGCAGTTTATTTTCGACTTATGAGTTTGAATGCCCTTTTGTCTCCTTTGCCTTTCTTTTATGATAGCAAGGGGTTATTATATTTTCTTGTCTGTTTGTCAGTCCTTTCATCCGTCCCGTTCCAATTTTAAACTTTTAGAATTATAACAAATCAGGGTTTTATCTCAATTAAGTGGTTTTCTGAACATGGAAATGTGATAATGTCAGGGGCACACATGTACATGTATGCGTATCTTCAATATTCATAACCGCCTCTATGGTCCTGTAGTGGTTGCTCACCTCGGGTGCAGGTGGTTCTGGTACCGATACTCGGCTGGTTCAAATCAAAGATTGGCTGCATCTCTGCTAAGCACGCGATATATGGTATAGGAGTAAGAGCAAAATTTATGGTCCGGAGTCAGAATTATGTGTCCAGGTAGAGTGTCATGTCATCCTGTGGACCTTGTGAACTAGCATGTTAAACAATTTGGACCAGCGTGTAGGTCTAGTATAAAGTCGGGTTCATATTCATTTTCTCGTCCTGAATATGCATATTCAAACTACATATGCAATGAACACTTATTGTCCAACATCCTGTTGATACTTATATTTCAGCGTTGCGCAAATTCGTGATCTTCTACACTGCATTTGGAATAAAAACACCGAAGGAAAATATTAGCGTGCGCTTGGACTGAATTGCGCATCGAAATCATATCATCTAATTTTTTTTTCCTATGTTTCTGACTTATGACACATGCACTACAATGATTTATGCAGTTAAAAAATTTGTTTATCAATAAATGGATAAAATACTATAAGTGAAGGCACTTCGAGGATATAAAATATGTTGCCTAGAAATGTCTTTTGTATTTGGCATTTTAAAATGTCGTTCCGTTAAACAAGATTATACAGACCAATCATTTATCGAAAACACCTTCTAAAATACAACCTCTATAGGAATTTTTATTTAATTATTTTAATAATAAATAATTAATACGTTAACTTAGAAATGAATTGGAAGCGATAGTTTTATCTCAATTTTCAACTTTAATCGATCATCGACAAATCCAGACAAACAATGATTTCGACATTTCTGAACTTGTCAGCAAAATATCCTTCTTAAACATATTTTCCCCACAAAATATAAATAAATGGATAAGAAAGAAGATAGAACATCGGATAACGAAAAAAAAAATGCATTTTAAAAATAGAATAATGGAGCGTTCATCTGCAATGCGTATTGAAAAAATAAATCTCATTATCAAAACCATGAAAGATAACTCAAATCGATCGTATAATAGGTAAGGGATACGTGGTTATACGTGATCTTATATCAGTAAAAATTAAGGCGGGAATCTGGAGAACCACGTGATAAATAAAAAATACATGATTTCTTTCATTTTACATCCCGTAAAATTATTTGATATGGACGAAAATTCCAGTGTATGGTTTTAATAGTCTTGGAATACTTGGTTTAAACTTGAGCGACGTATTTAACCAAATTCAATGGTTGGCAATAACCAGTCCCATATGGTCCGTACGTCTAGTTACGTACGTATGTCATTTATTAGAAATCTCTATTACAACACTCTGTTTACGATTCTTCATATTTTATTAATATTCAGGAAATATGAAAATATAATCCTAAAATAATAATAACAAATATAAAGTAAGGTCATTAATTATCACAGTAACATATGAAGTTATCACATTTGTATTTATGATATGACGTAAAATAGACGTCAAAGTACAAAGTTAAAATATCATAGCCAGAACGAACGTAAAAGTAAACGTTATAATAAGTATATGATCAACATTTGAATATAACTATGAAACATTCTTCGATGGAACATTCTAGTAAACACTATCAAGGAACCATTTCTTAGAATAACAAGGAGATCATCTCTATTCAAATACATATTTTACATCACTATCAAAGGTACCAAAGTATTCCAATAATATGCAAATTAATAGAGATCAATATACATGATATAAGCCTTACCAATTTGTGGAATCAGGCTATACACAACATCAACAGCATTACATAAGCATTATAAACAATGCTCTGCGTCTATCATCAAATATATGTCCGTATGATCAATGGGTCCAACAAACAATGTGCAATAATAAGTATTCAAATACACGTTACAGTTCCATATAACTAAAGCATTACAATGTTTAAATAATCAATTACAATAGTAATACAATTTGGTTGAAAATATCAAATCACACTAAAATTACTGGCTATGACGTATTATCAGTATGACGCAATGTGACGTCACAGACTTATGACATAAAGGTCAAAGATCACTCTCAGAATCATTCAAAATCTATCTCCCTACATACAAACTACACATTCATATAATTCATACACTGAATCAACTCTTTTACACACATTAACATAATAAAGGGACACAGGGCATACCAACCAAACAGGGCTTAAAGCGTTCTATACAATTCAAAGTAAATAAAGTGCAGTTTTACCTTATAAAGTGAATACACCAAATTTCCATATGTCCAAAATACTGCAAATGACTATCAATGAAATGTCATTCAGTTCCAAACCATATAGATATAGCATAAACTAAAGTAATTATGAACTCTCTTATTCTAAAAATACACATTTCATATTTGGGGTATGTCCCAATTAACAAATGAAAACACAGATAATTCTGACCACAGAGAAATTCACATAAGCTTTTTAATTAATGATATATAAATTGTACTGGTAGAAAAAGTTTCCAATGTGCAGTCAAACACAACTGATGAATGCTAAATACTCTAATGATTAAATAATACATAGATAAACTGATCAATAAGTAATATGATAAAATATAAAGTGAAGTGATTAAAATAATGAAATCAATGGAAATCGTCTCTACCACATTCGCCCCTTTCTGAGAGAATGTCGTCAACAGTCTTTCCCGGTCTGAAGGAAAATACGTTCTCGTCTAAAACAACTTTTATATTCACTCTCCTCAATCATGTAACTTCATAATCAACTTCAGTATTGTCGTCGAAACATAATCACCGTATTTAGAGAAAATTCGTCAAGATGCAACTGACGTGAGATATTCTGCTCGTATCATCCAATCTGTTTTCTGGGCACTCTTTGCGACAAAATCTTTGTACTTGGTTCATCATCTTCGTCTTCTGTTTCTGATTTGCCTATTGGAGCACCTTAGACAAAACTACTTGCCTCGTTGTTTTCTTCATTTTGACTTTGGATCTGTAATTAATCATCAGCATCGTAAGCGTCCTGTACTTAATCAGAAACCGGTTCGCTGGTGCGGACTTGCTCGTCATCAACGTTACCAGAAACCTCAATTTCATCAGGTACAGTGTGAATTTCTTCGTCGGATGGTACAATGGCATCTGTCTGCTTTTCACTTTCTAGTTCATGCAACATTATCACTAAGGATTCATCCACATTGTCCGTGATAGTTTCAACGTCTGATATGACCTTGGTTGCTGTCTCTTTTGGTGGTTGTGTACGCATATTTCTTGGCTTTGAAACAGGTTTTCTTTTGTCTTGTTACTCGCCTGACCTCCTCTTCCAAAATATATATGCTTCCAATAGGTAACAAGTTGTTCCTATAAAGTATTCTTTTCTACCGCTTCCATTTTCCGTCCTGACTAAAAACTGGTATCTCAATGTTCGGTTGTTCTTTAACTACGTAAGGATCACTTCCCATTTGTCCTCAAGTTTATTGGTTCCCCAAACGCTAGTATCTTAACTAAAACTCTATCACCTTTATTGAGTATAGCAGGTTTTACTCTTTTGTCATACCCTTTCTTCTATCTAATGTGTTACTTTTCCGCAGATGTTGACGCCAGTTGCCCTAACTTCTTCAGCGTTTCTTTTTAACCATATATATACTTTGTTGCACTTTTCACTTCTCTATCATCAGTAAGTTTAAACATAAGATCCACTGGCGATTTTGGTTTTCGTCCTAACATCAATTCAAACGGAGACATCCTGTGCTATCGTGCTTTGTGCAGTTGTATCTATGTGTTATCGGAGCTAAATATGATTTCCAATCTCTCTTTTGATATTTATGGAGTGTTCCCAGCATGGTAATAAGCGTTCTGTTAAATCTTTCACACTGGCCGTTGCCTTATGAATGGTAAGGTGTAGTCCTCGATTTTCTTAATTACAGTAATTTTACAGAGCTCCTTTATCAGACGGCTTTCAAAATTAGCACCGTGTTCGGAATGTAATCGATGAGGCAGACCGTAGTGTACGACAACGTTTCGAAAAATGCATCTGCGATGGTTCTTGCAGTTGTATTCTTAGTAGGATTCGCCTGTGCATATCTAATGAAATGATCTGTTATCATAAGAACATATTGAAATCATTATTAAGAAACTTCTGATTTCAAGAAATCCATGCAAACAATTTCCATAGATAGACTAGTTGTTATGCTTTTAAGTGGTGCTCTTTTATTTGTTGGTGTCTTTCTCCATATGCATCTGGGGAATTGTTGAATTTATTGTTTTATGTCTTTGTCATGCCATACCAACATAATCTTTCTTTAATAAGTGATGTAGTTTTGTCTCGTCCTTGATGACCCATGTAATTATGTAATGTTTTCAGTACGGTTTGTATATGTGAAGTAGGTAATACTACCTGATCTTTTCTTTGTCTTCTATCATGATCCTTCTGTACAGTAGTCCTTTCTTTATTCTAAGTTTTTCAAAGTTGGTGTATACTAGGTTGTTGTATGGTAATGGTTCTATATCATGTTTCCGTGGTTTGAATCCTTTACTGATATGTGTCAACTAATATCGAATAATCAAATCTTTCTATTTCTTCTTGCAATTCCTTCTGGATCATTTTTGTGTTTAAAGGAAAAGGTTCCTTTTGGCAAAAATGGCCTTAAATTTCAACTTAAACTTGATTCCTAAATGATTCTTTTCAACGACCTTATTACTAGGTAAAACAATCTTCTGATATCCAAAGTCAACACATTTTGAAGCTTTTGTGAACTAAAAGCTTTAGGAAAACCTTAGCCGAATTCTACAATCCAAAGTGTTCTATATAAATGTATAGTATACTTGCTCTGTCGCTACGAAATAAAATACAGAGCGAAATACTGTTTCAAAAGATATGTTCTTAGATTAGAACATTTTTCATCAGTCACATGTCTAAGTTCCCGTAGTTTACGACACTAGATAACCATTTCTTTATGATGGCAATATTCAGAGTTCTGATTATACAATATTAAGATTAATCATTTCCTGATAATGGAATATTAAACGGGAAGTGAATAATAAGCAATGATCTGCATCTTACGTCTCATTGGTTGAGAGTAGTATAACAACTATGCTACCGACTGACGGTTTATTGGCCAATGTACATTCACGACACATATTCATGTAGACTTACTTTCGTACTTTCACTCTATTTTATTTTTAGATATATATGATGATTTAGGTTTAAATAGCGATCCGACTCTGCCGAATACTGCGAAAAATTATCTTCTTGTTGATAATAAAGAGACATAACACATTGTGCAGCTATTGAAGATCCGACTGTTTAATAATTCATATTAACCATTATTAAGCCAGACAAGAAGTTGTAAGTGTTTGAAAAATTTTGGACATCAAAGAGTCTTTAGTGGTTATTAAGTGATAAATCGGATGCATAGATATAGAATTATAAGTGGTTAATATAAAATAATCTTTTTATGGGGCTTTACTAGCGGTCACCGTACTATTTTAAGAAATCCCCCGTTAAGTTATTTATAGGGATATACGGGAATATAAATTATGTGGTTAATGAAAAGTAAATATTCGAGCATGACTGATGTACAAGGACTTAATGATGGATTATCATATCTAAGCATGCAATACAAAAATCAAAGACGCCAACAAATATGTAAATTACCTTTTTACGTGTGTAATAGTTTGATGTTGAGTCTTCAAATTCATTGTTGATTTTTCTAATCATTTCCCGTATATGAGGTATAAACGTTCAGCAATCAGGTCTTTAAGAAAATTATCTGTCCGCCGATTCAGAAAACTTTCTTCTAACTTTGAAAAGCTCATCGGATTCAAATTACAAAATGAAACAGCAGGAAAGTAACTTTTCTGGTATTGGATGGAGACTTTAGTGTTGACTTGTTTACTGAAAAATTAATTTAATAAACTCAATTAGAAACTTTCTGAATATGCGTGTATTATTTGCTATCAGACGCAACAGAAACAGTGAAAGTTGTTTCTTAAACGTCAAGTGACAATTGTACATTCAGGATGAAAGTTAACTATACAATAAAATTAATATGAGGGCATGATGTTAAAGTCAGAAATATTCCTTATTTGAGGACAATTAGTTACAAAAAATGTCTACAAAGAACTGCTGAGCTACGAATTCGAGATTCTTATTTCAACTGATTAGAGCAACGGAAATGAATAGTTTAAACAACCAAGTTTGTCCGTTTAAGTATCCTTAACTGTAAACTGTTTAACAATTAAAGCAACATTTTACATTAAGTAATACCGAACACAAAGTTCAAAAATTTCGTCGGGGTCAGGGTTAAGACGTAACCAACACTCATAAAAATTGTAGACGAAGAAGGCGAACTCCATTAACATTTTAATCTTTCTCTGAAAAGTCATTATTTCTACGATATTCCAGGGCTTGTATTTCCTAACACGAATTTCCTTAAAGAGGAGTTGCTGCTCTCAAGGAAGCTATTAAATCAAGAGTTTCAAGTGGTGAAGTGGAAATCATCACCTCGAAAATTTTACAGTCGCCATCACGAGTTGGTTGACCGTTATGGAATATCCGTTTCACCTATGACAACGGATATGTTCCAATTATCGTAATCACAATCCCGTCCCTTTTCCCCGAATGTTATCTACCTAATTAGACTTATCACCGGGTTTGTACTAACATAAGCAACACGACGGTTGCAACATGTGGAGCAGGATCTGCTTCCTCCGGCGCACCTGTGATCACCCCAAGATTTTGGTGTAGTTTGTGTTGCTCGGACTTTAGTTTTTATGCTGTGTTTTGTGTACTGTTGTTTGTCTGTTTCTTTTCTGTTTTCTTTTTAGCCATGGAGTTGTCAGTTTATTTTCGACTTATGAGTTTGAATGTCCCTATCTTTGCCTCTCTTCTACTATAGATTACCTGAAATAACGACATTTAATCTCGGGTGGATAGTTGTCTCATTTGCAATCTTATTCTATCCAGAATGTGACACTAATGTTTACATGGAAACGTATATATATATATATCGACCTGCTAGTCAAATGCGTTTTGTTAAAATATACTTTGTAACTTTTTCGGTCTTTTGGAAAATGTTGTTTGTGCTGTATTTAGATCCCTTTACCAAGAAATTTGTTTTGCATGCACACGTATAAAAATTGCGGTTTTATCCAACGCATTCATAGGTTTGAACGTTGTTTTCAATTTAGACGTGTTTATATTTTTCCGTTTGGGCCTGTATTATATTTTCCTTTTGGGTTTATATGATCCGTTCATCCTATTTCGGCTCTTTCAAATTCAAGAGTCTATCCTTAATTGAGGTAAATTATATGGCCTTCCAAATACCGTTTCGATCTCTAACATCACTGAAGAGACATTAATTGTCGAAATCCGGATATGGTGTACAAATTTTGCACCTCATGTTTGCGATATACCATCTTTTCTACAAGTTTATTGTTTTCTGTTTGGTATTAAATTAATATTAAGATCCATTTTGTACTGGTGATCAATTTATTTGGCAATCGCCAATGGCAGTCAGCAGGGTTTAAGAACATCCGTTGTTCGAACTGTTAGTCAAATGCGTTTTGTTAAAATATACTTTTCACTTTTTGGTCTTTTGGAAAATGTTGTTTGTGCTGTATTTAGACCACTCTACCAAGAAATTTGTTTTACATGCACACATATAAAATTACGGTTTTATCCAACGCAATCATAGGTTTGAACGTTGTTTTCAATTTAGACTTGTTTATATTTTTCCGTTTGGGCTTGTATTATATTTTCCTTCGGGTTTATACGATCTGTTCATCCTATTTCGACTCTTTAAAATTCAAGAGTCTATCCTTAATTGAGGTAAATTATATGGCCTTTCAAATACCGTTTCGATCCCTAACATCACTGAAGAGACATTAATTGTCGAAATCCGGATATGGTGTACAAATTTTTGCACCTCATGTTTGTGGTATACCATAAACCCGAAGGAAAATATAATACAAGCCTAAACGAAAAATATAAACACGTCTAAATTGAAAACAACGTTCAAACCTATGATTGCGTTGGATAAAACCGCAATTTTATACGTGTGCATTTAAACAAATTCTTGGTAGAGTGGTCTAAATACAGCACAAACAACATTTTCCAAATTATATTTATTACCTAAAATTCACAAAATTGACCTCAACCTCAGAAATGAACTTAGGAGTAATAAAGAATTACTTCAAAGGGTACAAATACCTGGTAGACCTATCATTTCACTATGTAATAGCCCAATTGAAAGAATTGGCCAATTCATTGACTACTTTCTTCAACCTATTGTACGTCAATTATGGACATTTACACAAGATACGACGTCCTTCATTAACAAAATTGAAAGAGTAGAGGCACCTGATAATGTCATTTTAGCGACATTTGACATAAGTAGTATGTACACAAATCTGAGTCACGAAGAAATAATTCAGGCTGTGTACAGAGCGTGGCCTAAACTTATAACATATAAATATGCAATCCCACTCCCACCAAGGAAAGAATTTCTGGAATTACTAAGAATTACACTAGAAAACAATGAATTTGAGTTTAATAGCGTAATATATAAACAAATAGTGGGTGTTCCCATGGGAGCCCCTATGTCGCCAAGCTTAACAGACTTGAGAATTTTTGAAATCATCTCTAAAATACTAGGAGAATTTACACACGCTTTCAAAATTATACATTTGTCAGTATATAGAGATGACGGCTTCATGTTATTTGACGGAAATGAAAATGAATTGATTGACTTTTTCGAAATAGCTAACAACATTCATCCACTCATTAAGTTCACACATGAAACCTCAAGGACAAACGTTCAATTTTTAGATGTAACAGTGTACAAAGGAAAGAGATTTATTACAAATAAAATCTTAGATATCAAACTATATCGCAAACCAACAGATAACTACCAATACCTCCATAGATCATCATCCCACCCATCGTCTGTATTCAAAGGTTTTATTACAGGAGAAATTATAAGATTTATTCGGTCATCTAATAATGTAGAGGACATAGAAGCACAAATTCAATTGTTTAGAGAAAAACTCCAGAAACGGGGTTATGTTGCAGACGAAATTGATCCCATAATAACGACAACAATGAAAAGAACAAGGGAAAGTACACTACGGTACAAAGCAAGGAATAAAGGAAATCACCACCTTTATGTTTCATAACAAAATTTAATCCTAGAGTTAAACAACTGGGAAAAACTTTAAGAAAACACTGGCACTTAATTTCGAATGATGGCACAGCAAACCAACTTTTTAAAAAACCACCCATTATTGCATACCAGAAACACAAGAACTTAAAAGAATATTTAACATCTTCTAAACTGAAATAGAATATAGATTAAGCTTAATCACAATATTCGCAATTTAATATAAAGAAAACAGAAGGATGATTCACCGAGTGTCGTGCCCCGGAATTTTCGTTTATTTTATCATGTTGCTGTAAGGCTAGGGTACCTGATGAGGATAATGCCTAGGTAATATAAAACCTAAACCGAAACACCAGGTGAAATTAAATCATCAAATCAATTATTTCTTACCATTATCTATGCGTATATATACGTGTATGATTTAACTATTAAAGGAATAATAAAAAAGATACTTGCCTACATAGTTTGGTTCAAAACGAAACTAATAGTAATATTGACCGACTATTTCAAATATTTAAATTTATGAAAATAATCTAAATATGTATTTAATGAAGAGATAATGAGATCTTACATTGATTCTCTGAAGATATATACTGTTACAAAAATAGAAGATTTTGTATTAGAGATAATATTGAGATGTTTGGATTGATTAAGGACTCGTTCTTATTTCAACATCTCTGAAGACTTATGCTGTTACAAGAAAAAGAAATTTGTTTCTTAGGAATAGTATTGAGATATTTGGATTGGTTAAGGACTCGTTTTATTCAAACATCATTTCTACCAATAGAAAAAATGTAAAAACAATCTTACTAAGGGCGAAAGAATAGCGCTACGCAATTTGAAAATGATGAAACAATAGTAATAAAAAGGCAGATAAAAATTCAAATTGTGTTATTTTATACAGGCTAGACTACATAGCAGAAGTCACAAGACAACTAAATACTCAACATTACTGCCAATTAGATTCATTTAACATGACAGAACTGAAAACCCAGGTCATTGAGTATGTTAAATCATTAAACGACCAAGGCATAATCGACAATATATCATTCAAATTTTAACAAATGGTCAAAATTAAGAGATGCACGTTTAGGAGAATTTATATTCTCCCAAAATTCACCGTCTTGAAACTGAGACGTTTAAACAAATACAACATGATGGATTAAATGAATTGAACATAATTCCACCTGGCAGACCAATTATATCACAGTGTGGTTCTGTAACTGAACTTATAGGTCATTACGTTGACTATTTTCTTATACCAATAGTTCAAAATCAGTCTACATATATAAAAGATACTACATCGTTCATTAATATCATTGAGAAATTAAAACCTATGGCAAATAGCCTGTTGGTTTCGTATGATATAACACAGATGTTTACTAATCTACCTCAAGAAACGTTATTGAGTGCGGTGGAACGAGCCTATGACAGTTTTGACAAATCAAACTTCAAAGTCAGTGCTCCGCCGGTCCATGTATTAATACATTTGTTGAGAATCATTTTAGAAAACAATGTATTTGAATTTAATGGAAAAATTTATAAACAAATAATAGGTACGGCAATTGGTGCAGTTCCTTCACCGGAAATATGTGACATACTTATGTTTGAAATAATGAATCAAATTATTTCTGCATTTCAACATAAAGACAAAATATTTTATCATGGTAGATATAGAGACGATGGATTCATAATATATGATGGGACATCAGATGAAATTATAGATTTGTTTCATCTAGCAAATGATTATAACCCCTTATTAAAGTTCACTTATGAAATCTCAAACGATAAAATGTCGTTCTTAGATGTTGATGTAATTAAAGGTCAAAGATTTACAACACATGGCATTCTTGACCTTGAAATACATTTAAAGAAACCAATTCTTATCTGTTTCTACACAGAAATAGCTGTCACTCACAGCATGTATTCAGAGGATTTATTAAAGGTGAAGCAATACGGCAAATTAGAAACACAAGTGACCATAATTTACGTTTTGATTGAGTTAAGCCTTCAATTGATGTTTTATCGTGTGTTTTCTATGTTGTGATGTTATACTATTGTTTCAGAAAAAGGGAGAAGGTTTGGTACCATTAAAACGTTTAATCCCGCTGCAAATGTTTGCACCTGTCCTAAGTCAGGAATCTGATGTACAGTAGTTGTCGTTTGTTTATGTAATTTATACGTGTTTCTCGTTTCTCGTTTTTATATATACTAGACCGTTGGTTTTACCGTTTGAATGGTTTTACACTAGAACTTTTGGGGCCCTTTATAGCTTGTTGTTCGGTGTGAGCCAAGGCTCCGTGTTGAAGGCCGTACATTGACCTATAATGGTTTACTTTTATAAATTGTTATTTGGATGGAGAGTTGTCTCATTGGCACTCACACCACATCTTCCTATATCTATATAACAAATTAATAAACAATCTAACTAATTTCAAAGTGAAATTATTAGATAGGGGTTATGATAACGTTGAAATAGATGATAGTATTACTGATGCTTTATCAATTGACCGTACTGAATTACTACAACAAAACAAATCAAAAGAAAACAAATTATTCCATTAGTTTTAATAACTAAATATAATCCATATATACGTAAAATAAAGAAACGTATAATGAAACACTGGCATTTATTACAGTTTGACGAAGAATGTGTACAAATATTCAATACAGCACCAATAGTTGCGTATAGCAAACACAAAAGTGTTGGAGATATGCTTTGTAGATCAAAGTTAAAGACTTTAACATAAAATTGACAGTTGGACCCTGATGATGGCAGATCTGTCATAATAACTAGATCTATTGAAGAAGAATTTAAATATAAATATATCAATATAATTATACATGAATAACTTTCATATTTGATTATATTCAAATAATGCATCTTAAAATGACCATCCCAAGCTTAACTGCCGAAACACTAAAGTAGTGTCGGGTCCTATCATGCAATATGGGATGCGTGGTTGCATGGGTGTTTATTATAACAAAAGGTTTGAACGTTGTTTTCAATTTAGACTTGTATATATATATATATATATATATATATATATATAAGTACGTCTGAGCCAGTGACAACTCTACAACAGATTTATCCATCGGATCACCAGCAGTGATGGTGATACATGGCTGTGTACATTATGTATATACAACTCGTCTAAACATCAACCCAACAATGTTAGATCTGTAAATTTGCTTTCGCAAATTTTTGTTCTTCCTCGCCGGGATTCGAACCCATGCTACTGAGATATCGTGACACCAAATCGCCTGCACTGTAGCCGTCCCGCTAGACCACACGACCACCTGGGCTTCATAAAATGAAGCTTTCGGTGGCGGGTGTTACCTTTCCACGTCAGTTTTAATCTAGCGTCGTACTACAGTACATGATATATAAGGCATGGAGATGTTATTTTACAGATCAGCTACATTATCTATAGTAAAGGATCCTACAAATTAATGTAAGATACAGTCACAGAAAATAATTATATTTATAAGTACGTCTGAGCCAGTGACAACTCTACAACAGATTTATCCATCGGATCACCAGCAGTGATTGTGATACATGGCTGTGTACATTATGTATATACAACTCGTCTAAACATCAACCCAACAATGTTAGATCTGTAAATTTGCTTTCGCAAATTTTTGTTCTTCCTCGCCGGGATTCAAACCCATGCTACTGAGATATCGTGACACCAAATCGTCTGCACTGTAGCCGTCCCGCTAGACCACACGACCACCTGGGCTTCATAAAATGAAGCTTTCGGTGGGCGGGTGTTACCTTCCACGTCAGTTTTAATCTAGCGTCGTACTACAGTACATGATATATAAGGCATGGAGATGTTATTTTACAGATCAGCTAAATTATCTATAGTAAAGGATCCTACAAATTAATGTAAGATACAGTCACAGAAAATAATTATATTTATAAGTACGTCTGAGCCAGTGAAAACTCTACAACAGATTTATCCATCGGATCACCAGCAGTGATGGTGATACATGGCTGTGTACATTATGTATATACAACTCGTCTAAACATCAACCCAACAATGTTAGATCTGTAAATTTGCTTTCGCAAATTTTTTTTTTTCCTCGCCGGGATTCGAACCCATGCTACTGAGATATCGTGACACCAACTCGCCTGCACTGTAGCCGTCCCGCTAGACCACACGACCACCTGGGCTTCATAAAATGAAGCTTTCGGTGGCGGGGTGTTACCTTCCACGTCAGTTTAATCTAGCGTCGTACTACAGTACATGATATATAAGGCATGGAGATGTTATTTTACAGATCAGCTAAATTATCTATAGTAAAGGATCCTACAAATTAATGTAAGATACAGTCACAGAAAATAATTATATTTATAAGTACGTCTGAGCCAGTGACAACTCTGCAACAGATTTATCCATCGGATCACCAGCAGTGATGGTGATACATTGCTGTGTACATTATGTATATACAACTCGTCTAAACATCAACCCAACAATGTTAGATCTGTAAATTTGCTTTCGCATATATACACTTGTTAAGAAATATTTCCTGAAACCCCAATATATTTGAAATTGATAAGATATCAACACATGATAACACATGTAATTCATCGTAACGTTAATGTTGTGGCCAAGCAATATTACGGCACATAGACACACTCTTTAAACCACTACCATATGCAAAATCATGATTTATACAAAGATTAACCGATCAAAGACATTGATGACTAGTTTAGAAATATCGAACTCCAAGGCAAATTCAAAAGAGGAAGTCCATAAAAATTACAAAACCAAACGCTATCAATCAACGGAGCAAGTGGAAAACAACTGCTATATACCTGACTTGCTACAAACATTTTCCGAAGAAAATGGTGGGTGAAACCTAGTTGTATAGCTAGCTAAACCTCCCAATTGTATGACAGTTGCTTATAGTTCACTTATATTGACAAAATTGGATGAACAACCAAAACAGACATAAAAGAGAGGCGAAAGATACCAAAGGGACATTCACACTTAAATAAATAATAGGTTAATGTGACAATAATTAGGATCCACCAGCCAAAACTGTGTAAACATACATCACAGACACAAAACACAATTAGATAAATTAGAGGCATTAAAGAGCCTGTGTCGCTCACCTTGATCTATGTGCATATTTAACAAAGAACACTCTCAAACATTATAGACGAGAATAGAATTCATGACAAAAGTCTCTGTTTTGTTTATCTTGTATTTCTGATCATTTAGTCTGTTTAGTTTCTTTCTATCTTTTTTAGTTTTTGCTCAAAACACAAAGAGAATAAAAAATCCTCATTTAAGGGCAATCACTACTAAAAGAGTGACAGTCTTTAACTATATTGCCAAAGTTTGACTAGTTAGTAGATCTTGCCGTGCTGATATTTTTGTGTCTTAAAGTGTCTATGTATCTATTATAATTTTTATCATATAAAACAAAACGCAAACAAAAATGGTAAAATCGTCTTTAAAGGGCAATAACTCCAATAAGGAGTCGTCGAACGATTTCCTACAAATTGCCTTAATTGTAGATCTTGTCTTGCTCATCAGTTTTGCTTATTTAAGTTTCTATCTAATACAATTTTTGAGATATAAGGCAAAAACGCAAAAAAATGTAAAAATCGTCATCAAATGGTAATAACTCTAATAAGGACTGACGATTTCAACCATGCTGACTTATTTTGTAGAACTTGTCTTGCTGATCATTTTGCAGTTTAAAGTTTCTCTCTATTGATCATAGTTTTTAAGATAATAGGCAAATAGAAAAAATGGTAAAATTAATCATTTAAGGGCAATAACTCCTATAAGAATTTGTCTGACAGTTTTGACATGTATTGACAATTGGTAGAACTCATCATTCTAAACATTTTTGCTCCAGTCAGATTTTCTCTATTTATAACGGTTTTCAAAATAATAGACAAAACTTGCAGTTTACCCTTATGTTCTATTTTTAGCCATGCTGGCCATCTGGGTTGGCCAGCGGGGTCATCGGATAAATTTTGTAAAATAGATACCCGAATGAAGATTGTGGCAAAGTTTGGTTTAATTTGGTCCAGTAGTTTCAGAGAAGATTTTTGTAAAGTTAGCGACGACGGACGACGGACGTCAAGTGATGAGAAAAGCTCACTTGGTCTTTCGTGCCGGGTGAGCGAAAAGTCAAACAAATATACACATTAATCGAACAAAGACACGACCAAAAAGTGTAGTAGACAGTTAATTTTAAATTGAACAATGACGTTAAAAGTTTTTGTCGTTGATAGTACATACCGTATATCGAATACACACTTTTTGATAGGTAAAATTAAGTAAATACAAAAACAAGGGTAAACAAAACAGAAAAAACACTGTAAAACCCTTTGTTTCTGAATCGCACATCAGGACCCATCTGTACCAGGAATGCCCAAAGTTAAAACGTACAAAAGCCGATGGCGGGATGTATATATACCAAGTCACGTTACAAGTCATACGACCAAAAGAAACAGAACAGCAGGAAGACAGATAACAAGGAAACTAAAGTAAAATAAAAGATATACAACTTCAGCACCTAGAATCTATAATTCGAGATCATCTTGCTTTATTTGTGAAGAAGACACTGAATATCTATCTTTTGGTCTTGGTACTTTCCGTGGAACTTTTCATTGTTTTTGACAACAAGAAGGAGACTTTCTTCATATTCTTTGAGAAAACTCTACTCATGAATTTTTGGTCCGACATCCATGACGTTTTACAAAGTCTGAGTAGCATATGGATAGTGTATGAGTTGAGAAATGTATACTCCTTACGCGGATGAAGTTAAAATATTGCTGCTAAGGTAAGGAACATTTTAATTTCAAAATTGAAATCGTCTTGTTAGTCATTGATTCTGGTACTGAGTCGACCGCTGTTGTCAAATTCGAGGTAAATGCCTAGAAATGATGCGGAGGAAGCTGTATCTGTGGTTTCTTTAATCTCTAGTTCAGGAGGATATATTAATGGGACCCAATCAGAAAAGTTTGGATTGTTAATGAGATGAACATCATCAGTATACCTGTATGTGAAATTAAATAATCTAGCTTCTTTGAGCGTCTTGTTTTTATCCAAGTGTCGAAAGGAACTCCTACTCATATGAAAATAAGAAATGATCCACCAGGAGAGGTGCACAGTTGGTTTCCATAGGAATGCCGACACCCTGCGGGAATTTCTACCTCAAATTGAACAGATATATTGTCAAGGAAAAACTCCAGCATACTGATCACCTGTTCCTTGGTGTGGCATGCTTTTATCGGGCCCATTTTGAACAATATATGTAGAATTATATCCAAAACAATACATTTGTAGCGTATTGTACCATTTTATAAAGATGTAAAGGGTGGAAAAATCGAAGGTTTGATAGAATTTATTTCAGAAAATGACCCATCTTCGCTAGCCAAGGGTTATGATCCAGTTCCTCCTCTGCACCCTTGGCAGATGAAGCCAACATTTTGATATATACAATGCTGCGCCATCTACCGGTAGATACAAGTCACGCCCATTTCGACCTGATCATTCTTGACCAATGGCAGCACCCGAACTCTCTTCAGCGTGTTGGTATAAATATGGTTGTGTCTAGTGTTTACAAATTTCGTGAAGCAGGAACCGAAAATATACGTTGACATTCCAACATGTGCGCGAAAAACATACCCAGTAGCTTCAATTAGTTGATTAAAAGCTTTAAAATTGTCACTAATTATCGTCCTATGTTTTGGGGTAAAGACTTGTTGCGCAATCAGCACGTGGCAATTGTTTATTTACATGTTCTACATTTACACGTGATCATCTTAAATCGCTTTTTGATTGGATGCAGCCCGTTTCAACTGCGACCAATGGAATTCATCACCTCGTGGATCCGAAATACTACCTCAATCCGCCAAGGGTGGAGAGGAGGAACTGGATCGTAACCCTTGGCTAGCGAAGATGAAAATGACCGAGATTTTAATTTTCTAGAAGTTCATTTGAGTTCTTAAGAATACACATATGGTTTATCCCACTACGCGAATAAACAGTGTCACTATACTTCTGTAATCTCTTTCTCACTGCGGACAAAATTTTAGTTCATCTAATGGACAATTTGTTTGTAGATAATCATTAAAATGCGAGATTTACTCGGAGTGATTTCAAGCTTAAACATATTCCTTTGACACCAATGCCAGTCTCCATAGAATATCTCAAAATAACCTTCATTCATTAAAGGGTGTATGTCCACATATTGTGTTGAGCTAATTAAAACAAGTTGTAAATGTCCTTTTATTGTTTAAGACTGTCTTTTGATCTCTTTATGCTGGTAGCTACACGTGTCACTGGGTTGCTGTCTCCTTAATGTTTACCATCCATCCATCTTTTTTTCAATGAAATCAAAGTTATACTGTCTCAACGGAATTCAAATACCGAATTTAAGAACAAAAAAACTAACATCAGATTATAAAGAAAACATTGGATGTCAGTTTCTTTTCCGTTTTGGTAAAAATATACTTCATAGAATTTGCTGCAGTATAAGACATATAATTCTTACCTTCCATATTGGACACCAAGTGCATATATTTGTCTGAAACAAAAAGCCACGCATGTCAATACGATACAAGCCCAAAGAAGTTTTCCTAAAACGTGTTTTCTTGAAGAAACCCTGTCTATTCCATGTAAAGTTGTATTTCCTGCGAAATTTCGTAACGTATCTTTTATTCTGTTAAGTAGCATTGTTACAATGTCGATGTCTTTATCTATTTTTCAAATCTTTTGAACATCTTACGAGATTTTATGAAATGCTACAATACGAACACATATCCATGATCACGATTTAACATGGTAAATTTTAAAACTTATTGATAAATGATAACTAATTGTGACTTGGAATGAAAATCAATTTGTTCAGACTTATTGAAAAATCTCTTTAAAAACAGGTTTATTCAAATCAAATATTCAATAACAAAACGAACTAGAGGCTCTAAAGAGCATGTGCCGTTCACCAAAGTCTATGTGCATATTCAACAAAGGACACTCTCCAACATTGTAGACACGAAAATCCCTTTTTTGTTGATCTTGTATTGCTGATCGTTCTGTCTGTTTAGTTTCTCTCTATCTTCTTAGTTTTTACTCAAAACACAAAAGAGGGTAAAATAAAAATCATTTAGAAAGAGTGACAATCTACTAACTATATCGGCAAAATTTGACTTGTTGGTAGATCTTGCCTTGCTGATCATTTTGTTATTCAAAATTTTTATCTATCTTTTACAATTTTTTATATATAAGGCAAAAGCGCAAGAAAAAAACGGTAAAATTGTCATCAAGGGGCAATAAAAGTTACTCTAATAAGGAGTCGACCGACGATTTTGACCATAAAAACTTATTTGTAGATCTTGTCTTGCTGATCATTTTGCAATTTAAAGTTTATTTATCTATTTTAATTTCTAAGATAATAGGCAAAAATGAAAAACGGTAGTATTTGTCATTAAAGGACAAAAACTGCAATAAGAAGTCCCCTTACAGTTTTGACTTAAATGGACAAATGGTAGAGCTCAACATTCTGAACATTTCTGCCTTGTCAGATTTTCTCTTTTATAAAGGTTCTCAAAATAATAGACAGAACTTGCATATTTCAGCCATATCGGCCACTTGGATGGCAGGCAGGGTCATCAGACACATTTTAAACTAGATACCCCAATGATGATTGTGGCCAAGTTTGATAAAATGTGGTCCAGTAGTTTCAGAGGAGAAGATTTTGTAAAAGTTAACGGAGGACGATGACGGACGACAATGACGGACGACGACGGACCCCAAGTGGTGAGAAAGCTCACTTAGCCCTTTGGGCCAGGTGATCTAAAGAGGAAAATCACCATTGAATTTATGAGTATGCTTATGAAACATCCATATGTATTTGCACCTACCATAATCGACTGTTTTGTGAAAATATGTCTTTAATTATAACATGTATAAGGTTTACAAATATCTCTAAGCGTTCTTGCTTTATACTTAATTTGAGTTTAAACACGTATACACAATGCAAAAATCCTAAATTGCAACTACATTAAACTTTCAAAGCCATAAAAGGATGTAAACAATTCAAATTCAAATATACCAACTTGGCCATTTTACCTTCCCTGATAAAGAGTTCTATTTCGTTTTTTTTAATTTCAATTGGATATCAGTCTCAGTACTTCATCGATGGTTAACACTAGAAAAATTTCCCACATAAAATAAAATAACGCTAATTTCTAATTCAAATTTATCAAATGTACACTGTAAAGGCTGGTCCCTCATCAGCTATCTTGTCGTTTCATTTCGATTTCTTTATTTCGAACAACTTTGATTCAATTTTATTTCATTCGGTTAATATTGTATGCCTATAACCTACATTTTATGTAAATATATGAAACAATGCCATTTGCCTTTTCTATTCAAATAGTATTTTGGTCTGTCACCTCATATGCAAAGCCTACAAATGAGTCCTATTGCATATTAGCACATCTAACCAGTGAAAACGGAATGAAACTCACATGGCCAAAACAGACGCTAAATCTATTTTATTGCATTTTGGTATCATTACAAAATATTCTATGATATTATTATCTTGCAATACATTCAAATGGAAAACAACTGTCATAATCCTGACTTGGTACATGCATTTCCTTATATATAAAATGGTGGAAAAAACTGGTTTTATAGCTAGCTAAACCTCTCACTTGTATGACAGTCGCATAAAATTCCATTATATTTGCAACAACGTGTGAGCAAAACAAACAGACATAATAGGTAAAATGTCAAAATTGGTCATTTTGTCTTGCATTAAGTTCATATATCAAAGATTCGATCAAATGTTGTTTTAAAAGTTATATAAATAAATTAAAGTTATGCAAATTTATCTATTGTTCATTTTGAAATTATAAATGAATCATTGATTTCCGTCATCCTATCTATCGACTAATATACCCAACTGATTTAACAAGTAACACAAGTAACATAAACTCACACTCCATTAGGTTACTATTCACATTTTATATGTGTCTACCTGACCGGATCGCTGTATTTAAGATAATGAATGTATAAATTAAAAAATTGATCAAAAACGATTTAATGCAGTAAATTAAAGCGTGTTGGCTTTAACTTTAAATTTCTAAAAAAATTAATGCAATTGTTTAACATTTTACATTTTAAGTATATACTTGGATAGTTGTCTCAACAGATCCATAATTTTGAAAGGTGGGGGCAACTAGGTAATGTTAAGAGTAGAACAAGTAAAAGTCTATCTATTTACCATATAATAATAATAATAATAATATAATTATGTAGCTTGATGTCATTCAGTACTCAGCTGTGAAATTGATTATTTCACAACAGTAAAATATTTCATATGTAACTATATTTTTCATAAGGTTTGTATTTTTACTTGAGATTTCTAGGTTTTCTATTCTGCCCTGATGCATTGACATCTAACGTTTTCAAGTCAATCTCAAGTTGCTGTCTTCTATTTTGAAAAGTTGTCTTTTAATAATTTTGCTATAAAATAAAATCAACACAAAAGGATTTTGTTTATATTTATCAATCGCTTTTTGGAAATTTTAAATTATAGTGACACTTATGTTGACAAAGAAAGGAGGGACAGCCTAGATGTTGTCTGCAAAACATTTCAGGTCATTTGGTCCAATTGCAGCTTCCGTTTGGTAATTTTTGAGTATTGTGAAAGATCGATTTGTTTATATTTTACATCCAATGTAGTCTTGCATTCATGAAAATATAGAACGTTTTCATATAGAAAGATTTATCGATCGATGATTGAAAATCGTGTTTACATGAAATATTTTCTGTATTTTGTACTTCTTGTGGGTAGATTATATCATAACAAAATCTGTCCTGTAATGGCGGGAATTTTAATTCGATCTTTGTGAAAATACAAGACACAAATTGTTACTAATATTTCGAAATTTCACAAGTAAAAGCATTGAAATTGATATCAATAAAAGAAAAAAAAAACTGTTCATGCATTGTATATATAAAAGGTCTCTGTAAGTCTTCATCCGTTGCTGCATAATAAATCATTAAGAACGACCATATTCAAATAAAATGTCACCAAATATTTGTCAAATCCATGACAATACGTACATTGAATGCACAAATACCATTACTTGTATATTTTAGCTACATTTAAAATTTCGAGCATTGGGCATTATTTGTGTAGAGGACGGCTCGCATTCGCATGTGTTTCTGACAATAATGAAGCAGTCAATATTGAAAATGTTGTAGTTAATGATACATTTTCACTGTGACCGATCGATAATATAAAACAAATATGCGTGCCGTGTGCAAAATGTCGTCCCATCTAAGAGTGGCAGTTTATAACAACTGAATGATTATGTGTTACTTTGCTCACACAATGACTAATTGCAAACTAAAATGAACAAATCTACATTGTTCATTGGTTAGTTAGCAATGACTGCCTCACGTATGTAATTAAACACACTTCTTTTCATCCCAAGGACTCACAGCATCAGTTATACGGCTGATATTTAATACACGGTAAAATCTACGTATTTGTTACAGTGAGGATGTACACAGGAAAGCAAAGTTCAAGCATGATGTTTATCAAACTCTTAATTTTATCATTTGAATGCATGTTTTGTTTAAGTCTGGAAAAATATGCGTGAAATGAAACCTCCATTCGTCCATTCCATAAATGGTTGAAAATAGTTTCCTTACAAATCATGACTGTTTTACCTGTGTACATTCTGCAAAATGGGTATGCTGAGGCGAAGGGTGTAATATACAAACTCACATTGAATGAAAGAATAAATTGGGTACATGTATATACTGAAACTGAGTTTGCAAATAGTCATTAAAAACAAAATAGGCATGTATATAAACTCATCTTAGATACCAGGCTTAAATAAAGGCAATAGTAGTATCCGGGTCACAAACCAAAACTGAGGAAACACATCAACTATAAGAGGAAACAAAATGGAACAACAGAAACACTGAACTGCTACAAAACAAACGCCAACATACATAGAAACGGACTATGTAATAACAACTGCCATTTTCCTGACTTGGTACAGAACATTTTAAGAAAAATGGTGAGTTGAACCTGGTTTTATAGCTAGCCAAACCTCCCGCTTATATGGCAATGTTAAAAATACCGCTAAAATGACATATTACGTTACAGGAGTACAGTACAAATAAATGCAAGAATATTCAGGACAAAGAAATACATAAATAAATAATATAATAGTACATTTCAACATGTAATAGATTCATTATACATAATTCCATGTGGTCTAATCCGTCATATCATGATATATATGCTATTTCATCATGTTTTCAGTGGCATATTGTACGCAAGACGCGCGTTTCGTCTACAAAAGATTCATCAGTGACCCTTGCATAAAGAAACTTTAAAGACAAGTAAAGTACGAAGTTGAATAACATAGAGGGCCCGAAATTACGAAAGGTTTTGCCAAATACAGCTATGGTAATCTTTTCCTGGGGTAGAAATTCAAAGTTTTGTAAACATTTAATTTATAATTATGACCATATCAATGATAATCCAAGTCAACACTTCTGTGTTGACTACTTGGCTAGTGATACCCTCGGGAGAAACCTATACCAGCAGTGACATCGACCCAGTGGTTGTAAATGAACTCATCATAGATGATGCCATGTGGTCTAGTCCGTCATATCATGATATATATATGCTATTTCATCATTTGTTCAGTGGCTCGATCAGTATACTGTAATCTCGTGTTCGCAATTTATTCACGAAACTTTTGAGAGTGAAACAAATCTAAATCATCGACATCATCTCTTGCATGGTTATTCTCTTTTATTCAGGGAATTAGGAAACAACGAAAATACACACATGTGTAACGAAGTAAGTTCTCCATTTTCCCAAAGACAAAGTATTCTTAATCTAATATACACAAAGAATGATCCACTAGATCTTTCAAACTATAGGCCCATTTCTTTATTAAATTCAGACTATACAATATTATCATACACATTAGCTGAAAGAATAAAAATGTACAAAATCTAATTATAAACGCAGATCAAACAAGGTATATAAAAAATACGATATTGGCTTCAATCTCAGACAGAAAGAAGACATCATAGATTACGCTGCCAAATTTAATTTTGAATGTGCAATTTTGTTTATAGATTTTTCAAAGGCATTTGATACTTTAAAATGGTCCTTTATGTACCAAACTCTTGAACATTTCGGCTTTAATAGTTCATTTATTAACTGGATCAAGACGTTATATTCTGATATAAATAGCTCAGTGTTCAATAATGGATGGATTTCTGCACCAGTTAGTCTAAAAGGGGGTACGTCAGGGATGACCCTGTTCTTCCATGATCTTCGTGATCGCAGTAGAAATCATGGCATGTAAATTAAGAAATGATAATAACATAAAAGGCATTGAAATAAAACTTGACCATTCAAAACATATTTTTAAAATTTCAATTTCCCAGTTAGCAGATGACACCACTTTGTTTCAAATCAAAAATGAAATTATAGCAGTATTAAACGTCATTGAAATATTTGGCACATTTTCTGGTCTTAAATTAGATAAAAATAAAACGGAAGGCATTTGGATAGGAAAACTAAAAATTGTAAAGATAAAGTAGATAATATCAAGTTCACAAATAAACTTGTTAAAGTGTTAGGCTTGTATTCGGGTACAAATAAAACAGAATGCGCAAAACTAAATTGGGAAAACAAGTTTGAAAAAACAAAAAAAACTTATGAAATCATGGGAAAAAGACATCTTACTTAATAATCAAATCACTTATAATTCCACAATTTACATATTTAGCCAGTATGACAGTCATAAATAAAACGTATATTTGCAATTTAGAAAGAGAAATTTTAATTTCATTTGGGATGGAAAGCAAGATAAAGTAAAACAATCAACTCTTATATCAGAATACAGTAAACATGGTAAAGGAGAACTCAATATGATTGATATCGACAGTTACTTTTAACACACTTAAAATTAAATGGGTATCAAGATTAAAAGAGTCAATACATGAAAATTGGTCAATTATTCCAAAATTCTTTTTGATAAATATGGCGAAAACTTCCTTATCTTTAAGATGAATTTAGAAATTAATAATCGAAAACCACTTAAAATTACAACTGAATTACCAGAATTTTATCAAGATATCGTAAAATGCTAGATACTTAAAGGTGGAGGTCGAACTAAATCGCCCACTAATTTTAGAAATACGCAATGAAATTATATAGGGTAATAAACACATAAAAATAAAAAATAAACCAGTAATGATGTTTAGCTGGATCAAAAGCAATATAATCTATTTTAATGAACTTATTGACGAAAACGGTCAAATCGAAGAAAAGACAGTACTGCGAAAGTTAGAAATAAAACACAACTGGATAGCCGAACTATCAATACTAAAATAAGGAGTTGGATAGATCTCCTAATAACAAATAACTCTGTTAAGACCAGAGTTAATTTCAACGAAAAATCAATTAGAATGAATAAGACAGAAATAAATGTATCAGACCTTGACAATAAAGCCGTCTATCAATATTTTATAGAAAAACAAAATAACTCCTAACATTGGAATAATAAAATGGCAAAGAATATTAGACGCAAAACTATTACAAATTAGACAATCCGTATCCTTTACAAACAATAAATTATACATAAACAGACTTAAAGTTTATAAATGGAAATTATTTAGCTATATTTACCGAAACAAAAAAAAATATTTTCAAATGGGAAATATCATATACCTCAGAGTGTGCTTTATATTAAATGCACAGATAACTATCAACATTTTTTCAACGATTGTGAATTTGTAAAAGACTTTTGGAATAAAATAACAGAAAAAATGAAAATCATAAATCTTTGTAAGAAAATATCTCTAAAAGACATCATGGACATAGTCTTTGGATATAAAATCGGAGACCGACATTATAATGATCAGAATCTTATTATAACTTTGATAGTTTTCTCAATCTACAAATCATTTTACACATCAGAACAAAGAACAAAATCTGCCAACATATACAATATTTTCAAAAACGAATTTGAAGTATACTTTGAAGTAAACAGACAAGTGAAAGAATGCAAAAGTAATCTAAATCGCAAATTTCAAAATTTCTGCAAAATATGCTAGATTAATCTTATGTTTGTGGTATACCATCTTTTCCACAAGTTTATTGTTTTCTGTTTGGTATTAAATTAATATTAAGATCCATTTCGTTAGATCTGGTGATCAATTTATTTGGCAATCGCCAATTGCAGTCAGCAGGGTTTAAGAACATCAGTTGTTCGACCTGTTAGTCAAAATGCGTTTTGTTAAAATAGACTTTTCAATTTTTGGGTCTTTTAGAAATTGTTGTTTGTGCTGTATTTAGACCCTCTACCAAGAAATTTGTTTTACATGCACACGTATAAAAATTGCGGTTTTATCTTACGCAATCATAGGTTTGAACGTTGTTTTCAATTTAGACTTTTATATATATATATATATATAGAGGTCTATAAAAGGACCAACCAGCAAATTTACTATGTACCGGATCGTCTAGAATAGACGATACTGTGCAGATAAGGAAAAATTATATAAGTCTAAAAATTTGCACAACGATACTAATATAAGATGGTATTATACGAAGATATTGTTATTAAATCGTGTTGACAAATATTTCGGCTTAACAAATAGCCTTCTTCAGTGTCAATGAGTTTAACAATACTGATTGTAGGTTAAAATAGATCAATAATACAGGTAAGTTTTAATCTATTGATTTTAATCCATAATCTCGAACATCATAATATAAACAAAACTCGATACTCTAATATACGTGACTGTGTATATTTACATTCCAAAATGAGTGAAAAACAAAACTTAGTATTTCTTATTGATGCCGTTTGGATGATGTACATTTAGTTCCTTTATCCAAAAGCTTTCCTAACCTGTCGCTGGGCATCACTCCAGTGAATGTTCTGTTCAATCACTAGGATTTTCATGCGATTAAAGTCATCAAGTTTGTGACCTGATTGTCTGAAATGCTGAGAAACTGGGAGAAGTGGCTTCTTAGAGATATCACTCCTATGGCCATTGAGGCGTTTGTGGAAAGGCTGCTTTGACTCACCAACATATTGGAGGCCACAAACCGAACATTCAGTATGTAAATAACGTTCATACTTTTGCAAGTAACATTGCAAAATATCTTATAGTTATTTTCGGTTGCCTTACTGTGAAATGTTGATGAATGCTGCATCTGTAGGCAGCATTTGCAGCGTTTTCCTCACACGAACGACATTCTCCAGAAGAACTTCTATTATCAGTCACTTCAGCCCGCACTAGCAGGTTCCGCAGACTGTTGGGTTGCCTAAAAGCTATCATGGGAGGCTCAGGAAAAATCTTGGATAGTTTGGAATTCTTTTCGACTGTTTTCCAATGCTCACGAATGACACTAAAGCTGTTTTTGAGGGATGGGTGGTAAGTGAGGACACATGGAGTCCTTTTATTTTTCTTTTTATCTTTGTATTCTAAAAGTTTACTCCTAGGAATTGATTCCGCTTTCTGAAAACTTTTTTTGATATTTCTGTGTTTGTATCCCTGCTCTTCAAGCGGGTTTCAAGTTGACGTAATTGTTTTTGGTTGTTTCTGTGTTGGAACATATTCGCTTGACTCTTAGTGCCTGACTGTACAGGATGCTCTTAGTCAGATGAGGAGGATGGCAACTTTAGGGGACAGATATTGATGAGTGTCAGTAGGTTTAGAATATAGATCTGTGGATATGATGCCATCTGTGAGCGAGCTGGAAGTATCGAGGAAGGCGATTTTGGATTTAGATTTCTCATGAGTAAATTTGATACTTGGATGTATGTTGTTGGCATGAGTGATGAAAGTATCTAAATCCTCGTCACTTTTATTCTATTTCATATCCACATCATCTATAAATCTAAACCAGGAAAGCGGTTTTCGATGGAAGATTCAATAAACGCTGAGGAAAATGAGGAAAAACGCTGCAAATGCTGCCTACAGATGCAGCATTCATCAACATTTCACAGTAAGGCAACCGAAAATAACTATTAAGATATTTTGCAATGTTACTTGCAAAAGTATGAACGTTATTTACATACTGGAATGTTCGGTTTGTGGCCTCCAATATGTTGGTGAGTCAAAGCAGCCTTTCCACAAACGCCTCAATGGCCATAGGAGTGATATCTCTAAAGCCACTTCTCCCAGTTTCTCAGCATTTCAGACAATCAGGTCACAAACTTGATGACTTTAATCGCATGAAAATCCTAGTGATTGAACAGAACATTCACTGGAGTGATGCCCAGCGACAGGTTAGGAAAGCTTTTGGATAAAGGAACTAAATGTACATCATCCAAACGGCATCAATAAGAAATACTAAGTTTTGTTTTCACTCATTTTGGAATGTAAATATACACAGTCACGTATATTAGAGTATCGAGTTTTGTTTATATTATGATGTTCGAGATTATGGATTAAAATCAATAGATTAAAACTTACCTGCATTATTGATCTATTTTAACCTACAATCAGTATTGTTAAACTCATTGACACTGAAGAAGGCTATTTGTTAAGCCGAAATATTTGTCAACACGATTTAATAACAACATCTTCGTATAATACCATCTTATATTAGTATCGTTGTGCAAATTTTAGACTTATATATATATATATATATATAGTTGTGAAGCATAACGTATAGAATGATAACTTATGTATCTATAAAATGAGATACAACACATGCAAATTTAAAATTGACACCTCTCTTTCGATAACAAGAAACATGTAATACCTTACCTATTTATTATAATCCAAAATCAATAAGATCAACACATGCACTATATTATCCTTCAATCATGTCAGGTTAATATAAAAAAGAAGATGTGGTATGATTGCCAATGAGACAACTGTCCACAAGAGACTAAAATGACACAAAATTAACAACTATAGGTCACCGTACGGCCTTCAACAATGAGCAAAGCCCATACCGCATAGTCAGCTGTAAAGGCCCCGAAATGACAATGTAAAACAATTCAAACGAGAAAACTAACGGCCTTATTTATGTACAAAAAATGAACGAAAAACAAATATGTAACACATAAACAAACGACAACCACTGAACTACAGGCTCCTGACTTGGGATAGGCACATACATACATAATGTGGCGGGGTTAAACATGTTAGCGGGATCCCAACCCTCCCCCTAACCTGGGACAGTGATATAACAGTACAACATAAGAACGAACTATAAAAATCAGTTGAAAAAGGCTTAACTCATCAGATGGACAAAAATACAAGTGGACGTGGCAGGGTAATTGTACATCCAAACAACAAAAAGACACTAGGAACAGATCTGAGAGTACTCGCAGTTATCTGACAGCTAGTTCAAAGCCACTAACAACTAATAAAAAAATCATGCATCTAAGACTAAATTATCAATCCGTACACATCCAACATCCAATGGATTTAGTGTAAAGACGTCATAAACAGTCAGAGAAAAACATGACCTTGTGCAATGCCAAGATACAGGTATCGACAGATTGTAGATCCATGAATGTGTATATGTATAAAACATACTAGTAATATTTAGTTTGCTTTTAATTTTAATAAGATTATTTGATCACACTGGACACACGCACGATGTTTCTAAACGAGTAAAATATGTGTCAGGTAGATTGTATAAGGATGGAAAAGTAAAGGTCAAATCCGGAACAAAAATATGTAAATACCAATTTAGATGATTTGCATCTATATATGTTTGTATTAAAGTGTGTAATTAACTAACAATTATAAAGTAAAATATATCTTTAAGACACCCTGTTCTTAAAGATATTAATATCCAGGGTACCTTGTTTGTGAAAGCTATAGCAATATAAGGGATTCAGTGACTACCGACTTTGATGTAAAATGGTACTGCTCACTCCATTCTTGTTTGCAACTTTTATAAACTGGTATTTAGTTAAACCATTAGATAAATGATGTAAGCGGCATATGCCGTTATAAATAAATGATATAAGCAGCCGCATGGCGCAATTTTGCATTCTGACAATTTAACATAAAAATGTCAAGAAGAAGCAGTAGGGCAACAGCAGGCAATCGTCTGGATACTGTGATAGCATCATTGCAGGCCTCGTCTATTGCAGAAAGGGTAATTTCTAGCCTATTGACAGAGGCAGGTTCAGTCGCCAGCGGCGGTGGGTCGCCAACGGTAAAGAGCATGGTCCAGAAAAGGCTATGGCCAAAATGTTTAAAGATCTACAGTCAAAATATGATTCCCTTGAATACGAAATTGAACGTCTTCGACTGGAAAAATCAATGAGTAAACGTACAATTACCTCGCCATCTTCTGATGTGGTAGATCAAGTCCAAGAACATATAAATCAGTTACAACTGCAAAACTCGGGTGTAAGAAATAAGAAAGCCCGTAAGATAACAGACTTTGTTTGGCCAAATCCCCTAGACTTCTTAGAGAGCAGGCACGTTATTGACATTGGCAATGGTAACCAAATTCGTACGGATGGGTTAACAAAGAAATTGACACTTGGTCAGGTCTCCATTGAACAATATGGTTATGCTAGTATTGAGATCATGAATGACATGCTTCGTAGTGGGGATTTATTACATGGGGAACTGCCAGACTATCTGTGTTACATACAATCTATTTTTCGGTTAGCAGCTAACAATGTTTGGGCTAGTGTTTTACTTTTGATATGTAGTACAGGGACCGCCAGGCACTTGAAAAATTCAAGTGGGGTACTTATATATCTAATCTAAGGGAGTTTTATCTTGTTCAGAAACCAGATATAGTGCTACAGCAAAGGCTATTCAAGAGATCCAGAATGTGTCACGTAGTGCAAACAATGCTAATTATAAGGATCAAAATTCAGGCTTTAATAGTTACAACAAAAAGGGGAAAGGACCCTTTCTTCCTGATGGTCGCACTATTTGTAGGCGATTTAACACAGGTGATTGTTATCGAAAGGACTGTAAATTGGCACATCACTGTGCAATATGTTATGCTAAAAATCACAATGCTTCTCAGCACTCAACTTCATTTCAATTTCGTCAAGCCAACAGTGTTTCCACACAACAGCCATCTCAACCAGAGTTCAATATGCATGGTTCAAAAAAGGAAGGAACTACGGGTCATTAGACCCACACACATGGACCGAATTACTGCCAACATCAGATTTTGATTACAATTTTATTATTGATGGTGTAACTAATGGTTTTAATCTGATGAACAATTTGTTTCACTCTAATTTTGTATGTGATTTTAATGAACCTTTTATTTGTAAAATTACAAGTCAGCATTAGAAAATTCTGATAAGGTTGACCTGAAATTAAGGTCCGAATTTAAATTTGGTAATTATATTTTGTGCAATGAGATAAAGACTCCGAAACTTGTAAGTGCTCTTGGTGCAATACAAAAACCTAACGGTTCAGTAAGATTGATTCATGATGCAAGTTTACCAGAGGTTGGCGGTATAAACTATTATGCAAGTGATACATCATGTAAATATATGGACTTAAAAGATGCATGTAAAATTATTAATCAAGATGATTTTCTTGCAAAGTAGATTTGTCAAATGCATATAGAAGTGTGAAAGTGCATTCTTCTAATTACCCTTATACTGGGTTACACTGGAGATTTCAAGGTGATAATCAGGATACATTTTCTATGACACTGAGTTACCTTTGGGGCAGCTCAAAGCCCAAGTATTTTCAGAGACTTAGTAGTGCTGTGTGTAGAATTATGAAATCGAAATATAGTTTTGTGTTATTGCATATTTAGATGATTTTTAATTATAGAGTCTACTTATGATAGATGCTCTGCTGCTCTAACTTGTTTGATTCAGCTATTGCGTAAATTAGGTTTTACATAAATTGGAATAAAGTTGAAGGACCTTCACAGCGTTTAATATTTTAGGTATTTTGATAGATACATGTAAGTTAACACTGAGTTTACCAGGTGATAAGTTAACAGAATTTTTAATTTGTTATGTGATTTTAAAGGTAAACATAGGGCTAGTAAGAAACAAATAGAGTCTCTTATTGGGAAGCTTAACTGGGTTGCCAGGTTATAAAGGGGTCGCACTTTTCTTAGGCGTCTGCTAGACCTCAAGCATTCTTTAAAGGAAGCCAACATAAAGTTATCTTGTCAGATGAGTTTCAAAAGACTTAAATTGGTGGATTCAATTTATACATGAATTTAATGGAACAGTGAATTTTATAAACAACAAACCAATAACCAACATTCAAACAGATGCGTGCAATTTTGGTGGAGGTGCTTTCTTTAACAGTGATTACTTTTATATAAATTGGAAAATTGACATGCCAGCAGTGGCGGATTTGCATATCAACATTAAAGAGACAGTTACGCTTATTTTGGCCCTTTTTCATTGGCGCGAACAGCTCCGAGACAAATATGTCATGGTATTTACAGATAATATGACAGCACGTTCTATAATAAACAAAGGCACATGCAAATCATCATATGTTATGAATTTATTGCGACAACTTTTTTGGTTACAAGCGACTTTTAATTTCACCGTTCAAGCAATTTTTCTTCCTGGAAAATTTAATGTATTAGCAGACTGTGTTTCAAGATTGCATGAAAAGGACAATTATCTAAGTTGTGGAGTTTGAACTATATATACGAGTGTGGTTTTATACCGAAGGAGCTTTGTTCTCATATGTCACTTGCCTTTGTATTTTACAGGTGGGGAGGAGCTTCGTGCAAGACTGTATAGTAGTGTGCAGAAATATAAAGCCTGTGGTTGGTCAGAAGGGACAAAGCGTACATACAGGATCCAATTGAATTGTTTTCAGACCTTTTGCGAATTATTAGACTTGGCTTTAGTGCCCTTTTCAGCAGATAATGTGTGTTTATATATAGCATATTTAGTGGATGTGAAATCGTTTAAATATTGTACAATTGTGAATTATTTGAATATTATTAAGCATTTACACAAAGCAAATGGACTAGAGGAGCCAATCTCTGGCAATTGGCAGATTCAGAAAGTTTTAAATGGAGTTCGTCGTTCTATAGGTGATGCACAGAAAGGTGCAGAATTAATGACACCTCGATTACTCTTAATAATAAAAGCTAATTTAGATTTGAATTCGCAAAATGATATTTGTATTTGGTCAGCTTGCTTAATGGGATTTTATGGATTATTACGTCCAGGAAATTTTTTACATTCTGGAAAATATGTAGAACATAGAGATATCCAAATTTGTGATGTTCACTATCATAGAAATGGTTACGTTATTGAGCTTCAGTGGACGAAAACAGTACAATTTCGTGAACGAAAATTAAACATTGTGTTACCCTCCATAGTGGGGCATCCATTGTGTCCAGCTTCAGCAATAAAGGAATTATTGCATTTTCATTTTAAACGTGGTGCAAAGAAGACGCACCTTTATTGTGCAATTTATCATATCAAATGTTTATTACACGCATTAATAGCATTTTAATTAGCAATGATGTCAAACAGCATATAACAGGTCACTCTTTTCGACGGGGCGGTGCCACTTGGTGTTTGCGCATTGGGATGTCAGACAGCATGATAAAGGATAACGGAATGTGGAAAAGTGATGCATATTTACGGTACACAGAAGTGGACCTCAGCAGGAAATTTGACATTGTGCAATCTTTTGGTGCTAGCCTTCCACCTCGCTAACTTGGCAACTACTCCTTTTTGGTTGGGCTGGGGATTGTCTACCCTTCATTGTACTGATTGCATTATTAATTGCATTTTCTTATTATTAAAAATTGGCCCATTACACAGCCTTATGTTTATTTGTCATATATATATATATTTTGCCAAACTTGGAATCAAAAGATAATTGTAACAGTTTAGATCAATACATCAATTATCATAGTAAAAAAAAAACAAAAGTTCTTTGGATTGTCAAGTGGCCAATTTTATAAAAACAAAATTCAAATATAGATTTAATAAAAAAAAAGCAAAACTAAAGTAAATTCAACATAAATGAAATAATGAAATGAATAAACACAAATGTAACTAAATAAACACACAAAACGGAAACTAGTGTTATGAAATAAAAAAAATGAAACAAAATTGATTTCAGTCTTCACACAATTAATTCTGCACACTTCCTGGTAGGTTGAACGTTGCACGTACTGTATAACATTGGGTTGTTCCCTTGGATTTTCTTTCATCGTAAAACAGACGGATAAAACTAATTTTCACACATTTTGGTTGATTTTAAATTGATGAAAAAATACGATATTATATAATTTTACTGCAAAAATAACTTCAATGAGCCATGACGACTTTAAACTGCATAATACTGCACGGACTGCTCGATTCCTTTGACAAATATTTTAACGGACTTTTTTTATATATTTCTAACGGATAATTTCACTGACTCCAGGCGTTGTAATTGATATCAACAAACATCAAGTTGTAACCATATTAATAATAACACCATTTGTATCTCCGACATCATATATCACCGTCCAGTCGACGGTATTTACCACGTGCTGTACGCACACCAAAACCGGGCTTTAAAACCCTGCAAAATAAATATTGAACCCAAAATTACTTACTATATATGTATCTATACATTTGCATAATATAACAATTATTCGGACATTCTGAAACGCGAGTAAGAAATATCATCTCGACCGAAAAATAAACCTCAATGTACTGTATAAATAAGTATAAATGTCTTACCTGAGTATTTTAATAATAAGCCTTGGGATATTCATGCCCTGAACTGACAATTCTGATACCCAACTGCTATCTTTACCAACTCTAAAACTTACACAAGCGTGTGCTTTACTCAATGGCCATGTGTCGACTGATTCATGTGATTTGAATCTCACCTGTGAAATTTCAATAGGTGCCTAATCACGTGATACACATGAAAGGTCTGCTTGACAATATAGTCCGGTTTTGTGGAAATAAGCCCTAACATATATATAGTCCTATGTGAAAAAATATATAAATAGATAACTGAAGTTTGTTACAACATGTAGATCCGCAAATCTCTTTAACTAGTCTCCTCGAAAATAAACAGAAATTAAAACGATGCAATATACAGGATAAATCCAACATGTACAAGTTTATTTTATTAATGATAGACGTATACTATCAGGAAATAATAGGACCTGGTTTTCTTTTATCATAGGCGAATGTATCGTTTTATAGAATAGTCTTTCTTTTAGTCGATAAGTAACTTATCAATATAAACACTTTTTCGATTTTTATTGGTTTCAACAGTTTCATTTTAGTTCATGCCAGTTTGTGTCTCTATTACTTTCTTATGTCTTTTCATACTCCTCAGGAGAAAGACCCACAACGCTAATATTTCCTATGCTAATGGCGGACATTCCAATTCATTCAATAGATCCTCTTATGTTCGATAGAAAACTCTCAAACTGCAATTAATAAACATGTCAAACTATCTATCAAAATGTTCTCAAGGTATGTGGACAGTAATCAAAATTGTGGTCATTGAAATAATAAAAAAAAACATAACGAATTATAAATTTTCATTTTGAAAATTATCCATAGTATCTACCTTTCAAGAAGTCATAAACAAATTCCTTTTATAGAATATTCTGATGTTAATAAATAATCACGTGGTCAATAAATGTCTTAATACCTTTATCTATTTTAGTAGTGTAATGGTAAGCAGAAGCACTCGATTGAGAAATTTGGATAATATTTCTATATTTAAAATAACTAAATTATATTTGATCAATGGTGCATTCGAATGAGTAGCAAATCATCTGAGTGTGTTTATGATATAAATTCCAAAGTATATGTTTACAACTACTAAGTAGAGCTTAAATCTACTATTTTCACGTTACATGTATTATGGAAATGAATAATACCGATGTTGGCCCGATAATTTCAAGTAATAAATCAGTTTAAAGAGCTCTTGCGAATTTGACTTTTCATAATGGCGAGATATTTGTTTCAATTAACTACTTTTGGCGTATAAAAATAATATTAGAGTTAGACAAAAATCAGTGTAGCCTATGTTTGCTTTCAAAGAATTTTCAGACTTAACTAGTGTTTTCTATTTTGAAATAAAACAATTTTTCGCTGTCAAAATTGGCTAATATTTATCTATTTATTGCTCAGTCGATATATTGATGTGTTTTCTGTAATGTTTCCCTTGATAGAGTGTTGCTGCTTATAACATGTATAAAGACGGCTATTTAACCCAGGGTTCAAAGTGGTAGAGATGAAATAATCCCTTCGAAAAGTTTACGGACGACATCTTGAGTTGGTTGACCGTTACGGATATAAATAATCACCAAATGTTTACTAGCGATGATCAACACATCGAGTGCAACATGAGAAGCAGGTCTGATTATCCTTCCGAAGCACCTGCAATCACCCTGATATTTGGTGGGGTACGATATGCTCAGTCTATAGTTTTCTATTTAATGTTTTGTAGTATAGACTGCTGCAATCTGTTCTTGCCTTTGACTCGTCTGGAACAAATAATCTACCGTGATATAAGGTATTTCTTCTGTTACTTTATCATTCTATTTCTGAAAAAGGGTACCTTATCATCATTTTAAACTGCATCTGATCAACAACATTGGCTTAAATCATTTGAAGAATATAAATCGGCCACAGGGATTGCATTAGGACCTTTGGGAATCAAACTTGCTGGACCAATTTCAATTGCTGATTCGCATTTCCATATCGACACGCTTTTGGCTCGTACCGGTTGTTCTTGTTTCCATGAGCTGTTCGACTATAGAACACGGGAATACTACAAAACTTGCTTGATGTTCATGGTGGCAAATTTCTGTTTCCCTTCATCATTGCCGAGTTCCTCAAAGAGAACAGAACTACGTAAAACCCCGTCTGTTCATTTCAGTTTTGGTATCCATCCACGTATCGTTAATTCTAACTCCTCATCAAAACTTCAGAGGAATTTTACAGATTTAGAATATCTTCTCCAGTCCTCCAAGACTGTTGCTGTTGGGGAATGTGGATTGGATACCTCAGATATGAATGTGCATTTGACAAAACAGATTGATTATCTAGAAAACGAGGAGACGAATCACTTCACCGTACTCTTCTGACCTCTCTTGTAAACTGCTGTCCGAAACAACAAAATATTCACTGGTATTGCTTCACTTCATCACAGGAAATTTATCAGACTACTGCTAACCATTTCACCAACTTAGTTTTTGGCATTACTCCTTTTATTTTCGGCAATCGTTATTCAAATATTCAGGAAATTGTTAAAGAAAATGGAATTGATCGTTTAGTTTTAGAATCTGATTCTCCATACATCCATTACAGAGAAAACCAAATTCCAAATCCATATGTTATTAACTTTGTTGCAGAGGAGATTTCCAAACTGTTAACAATACCGATTGAACTTGTCTTTGAAACCACATTCTCCAACACACAAAAAAATATATGGGAAGAGAGATTAGGGATCAGGAATTGACTTTTTATTATGTTGTATATATATGTATATATAGTTATATAAAACTGTTTCCAGAGTAATTTCGTATATATTTTTAAAAGAACTTTCCTGTTCTAATGAAATTCACCGGGAGTCTTTCTGGTTTTCTTTAGTCCAGGAATTTATATGGATCTGGATTCAATGACTATGGATGTTTCTATTGAGTCCATAGACTTTGGATATATTTGCCATGGAGTCTGATGTATATATTGTAAAAATGTTTAGTTGAAGTTAAATTATTTGGTGGAATAGTATTTTAACCACTGCTGGAGTTTCAACCATGTCAACAGTATTACTTTGTCTACTGAAACGCTCATCCCATAATATGCAGATACCATAATATGTAGATATCAATTAAGTAACCATAAATCTCAGACAGGAATTCAGCAAATCAAGAGCATGGAGTCTTCCCAAAGAAAATGGAGTGGAGTGTGGTAAATTCCTATACCTAGGTGCTCCAATTATGGAGGAACATACTATATAAGATTGCGCATGCCCCGGAAACAGCACTTCGATGATATAGTTACAACAAGAAAAACGTGCCTACCTGGTGTTCTCTTGATACACTGAAGTCTACGAAGTCAAGGCCTAAACAGACAGTTATAGGTAAATTAGCCATGAGTATAAACGCCCCTAACGCGGAAACTACATTGGTGTCAGATGTAAACGCTGTCGTGGCTATAATTGAGACTTTGCTGTGTTGATTCTGACGCCGCCATATTTCATATTTCGCGGGTCTCAGAAAATGTATTTTCATTATTTCTATCGTGGGTCTGTAATACACACTTACATTGATATCTCTGAAGTTCACACATATTTTCTGTTCAATATTTATATGTTTTATTATTATAGGGAACAGATGTTGTACAGTTGTAAAATTAGTTGAAATAAAGTGTTCATTTCAATTTTGCTCAGTCACACATAGATAATTACAAATTAAAAATTGTTTTCTATAGCATACACTAAGTTTATCTGACAGTACATTAGTATTAATCATTTACCGGTTGATCTGGATTAATTTTTACTCGTGTAAATTAAAACCACAGCATACAAAAAAATACATTGTCAACTGCATTGGTACTATTCATTTTCTGGTTGATCTGGATTGAATTTTACTACGACAATAACACGTTCTATAGTTACTATATCTTGTCACGCTCTTGCTGCGTCTAATAAGACCGTACCACGACTTACACGATCTCTGAACTCTTCTTCCAAAACCTTCCCGATCGCATTACGATTTCAATACGTGTCTACTACGATCCAAAACGACTCCACTTCGTTGTCACTACGCTCTTCGTCCCTACAAATATCTTGACTTTCTCATTGTACATCAGTTTCCTGGAGATAACTTTCCACTAAAGGTATTAAAACACTTAGAGATCAGGGTGCTAAATAAAAAGCAGAGGTCTCAAAAAGGTATGCAATTCTGAAATTTCCAATTTGCAAATTAGGAAATATAACACAATTCTCGTGGCTAGGACGTAGTAGAATCGTTGTGATGTGGACGAGGACGACAAGGGCAAAGTAGCTGCGCATTATTGTCTTCCTCATCGTAGAATAATCGAATCAATATTGTAGAAGCGTAATTAAGACGTATAGTGAAATCGGGATAGTCGCAGTGAAATCTTATAGGCCTACATGAGGTACGTTGCAGCGAAATATTTTCCACTGGCTACCCCGATTGCACCACGTTTCCAATACGATGCTTCTACGCCCATCCCGATCTAACTACGTCCTTACTACGACTGAGTTCATACGATTCTACTTCAACTAGTTTTGGCCATGACTACACTACGAATGTTTTGAGCATATTCAAAGCTCCACGATCATGAAGACTTGGCATGTCTTATTACGACCTTACCACGATCTTACTATGACTTTTAAAGTTTTGTAATTTCTGAGATCGTAGTGATATCGTGGTCCTAGTGTGATGGGATATAAGTAATTTTTGTTTGTTTATCATATCAAATGTATTCCGTTTTTTCTCAATATAATCTTATGACAGTCAGGGGCGTAGCTGCCGTTAGGCACTTTAGGCACGTACCTATACACATATTTTTTTCACAAATATTTTTTTTATATACAAAAAAAAACCCAACATTATCTGTAGATACATGTGAACTCGGTAAAGCTCTTTAATTATCAAATGTCATTTGTACACTAGTCTATCATCCTTAGTGAATTGAGAATTGGATAGAATGTCATTATATTCCACCTTATATAAACTAAAAACTAGATCTTTGGTTCAGATCATTTCATTTCTATCAACAAATACTTGAATTAGCCTCATCATGCTCAAAACCCTGCCTTTTTTTATATACATGATTTAATTTTTATTAATTGTTGTTGACTTTCAACTAGCTTTCCACATGGTCCTTATCCGACCTACAATAAAATCCTTGCCGAAGTTAGGCGTTCGTTTGGTTGTGCGTAATGTATAATTACGCAGTCACGTCTGGTCAGAATGGGGACGTTAAATCCGATGCCGCTATAGTGTAGAGAATGCCACGCTCTCTACACGTTAAGCAACTTGCAACAACTCTTTGAGGGGTTCGTAGGTGGTCTACTGAAAGGCAAAATCTATGTTCCTATCCAAGAAAACCACATTTTCTATGCATTGCATTTCTAAAATTCCAGACCTTCATCCTCGACGATCAGGACCTAGCTACCTGTTGTATTTATTGTAAATTTGTTTTTGTCCTGAACAATCATGAACTATTTGCCATTTTAGCAATCAATCAATCAATCAATCAACTAGCTTTCAGCAACTTCGAGTACTCTCAAATCTACCCTAGACCTGCTGGGTGCATTCAGCGGCCCCAGATCCCCTGCCGCAATTTTACCCACAGTTTATTGGACATGTAGTTACCCTTCTCACAGTCTTGGCGCCCAGAGTACGACCCACCTTTGGCGAGTCACTGACAAACTTTTGTATCATTTCTAAATTTGTGACACCAGTAAGCCATTTATCGGTTCCCTCATATCTTGCCAATGGTAATACAAGTGTGATATACCGATAGGAGGGCTCTTGCAAGGCGATTTCTTATAGAAAAAAATATAAGCGAAACGGAAACTAAAAATGATAAGCGGGATACGGGAATCTGACAAAACAATAAGCGGGATCCGGGATTAGACCCCCAATGAGACCCCTTTTAACTTTACGTACTTTTAAAGACAATGACCTTGGTTGTACGGGTTATGTTTTGTACTGTCAGCATGGATAGAAGCCACTTTATAATAAGGCTTCACTAATGTCCCATAGATACGACATGGTCATGAATCTAGATATTTCAAAAGTTTTGATGGAAGTAGTAAAACGATGTCCTAACCCAAGTTACTGTGGTTGTGCTGTATGTTAAGATCGAAGTCTTATTTCGCAAAACAGTTGCACATGACCTACCAAATACTCATATATTTTGACTTTGAATTAGGTTATTGTTTGTTTTAAGTTAAAATTCGTGCACTAACTAAATTAAATGCACGGCGCGTGCTCATAGTGAAGCAAAGCCGTAAAGCCACTTTCTAATAATATAGTTTCAAGCAATAGACAAAATAAATATATCAAAATACCATGCAATAACTGAAATAAATTGGAATGTGTGGAAGACAATTAAATATTCGTTATCGTCCTATTGTGCAAATTGGTGTAAAGCGGTGAAATCCAATAAAGAATCAAATTATTCTTATTTCACTATGTACATGTTAAAAATGAATTTTACCTTCATCAGGAACGCTCAAAGCCGAATATGTCAGTAGTTGTATGACGTAAATTTATACCACAAGACGGCTTTGAAATGTTAAAGACAATTTTCAAAGACATCCCAGTCGAATCCCAATTTACTAACTATACAGCTCCAAACTTATGATGCCTCATATATGAATAAAACTGTATCAATACAATCTCAGATAGAATTAAAACCAATTGTTTAGAGAACAATTGAAGGTCTTTCCACCCGTAAAGATCTATTTTGATATGAAACTATTAAAATTTGGTTTAAAGTGTCATTTCCAGCGTCAAGTGATAGCTAATTGTACGCTGATTCCAAAAATATTTGGTTTCTATACATTTTTTTCTAAATAAGGGAGATAATTTGTCACTTCCGGTTTGCTTTTTCAAGGTCATAATGGCTTGTAACCTAATGCACAAAGTTCAATGGCTTTATGTTGTATAAATATGAATTTAAAGCAAAGGTCAAAATCTAGAACGTCAAATTGACTTATGACCTTGACCTCAATTTCAAGGTCATAAACCAAAGACATTAAATCAAAAGACCCTAGGTCTCTAATATGTATGGTTAATGAGTTATATCACTATACGCATAATTCTAATTATAAGAGGGGCGAAAACTCTTATTAAATGTCAGCGTACACTTTCAACCAAAATAAATGACTTACGACATGTTGCAACTAACAGTTTAGTAAAAATAGGTTGTCAATATCTTATACGATTTTGAAAAGAAGTGAACATAAGCCAAAATCAAAATTTAAAATATGACCTTGACCTTTGACCTTGACCTACTTTTATTTTTTTTTTGGATCAAGGACCTCAAATCCAAAGACCCTAGGTCTCTATCACTTATGGTTTACCAGTTAGAAATGCATATCACTTATATCAAATGCATAAAGGGTAATAACTCTCATATGGAGTCTCCATATAGCTTCGGTCAAAATAAAATCCTAATCCTGAAGATGAAACGAGCAATTTTGTAAAATAAATTTGTCATAATCTTTTACGGTTGCGACGGAGTAGTGAACAAAAGAAAAACAGTGTTAGAGGAGATAACTCTCACAAGAAAAGGTATTCGGGTAAACAGGGTCAATTTTAAAAGCGGATAAACTGTTCGATATCATATACCAAAAATCTAAGCGACATCTTGTGAAACAATGATACTGCGCAAGAAAAAAAATTAGGCGGAAGAAAAAATAATAATAATTAAAATCCAATTGTTCAGAGAACAATTGAAGGTCTTCCACCCATAAAGATCTATTTTGATATGGAACTATTAAAATTCGGTTTAAAGTGTCATTTCCAGTGTCAAATGATTGCGTATTGTACGCTGATTCCAAAATTTATGGTTTCCATACATTTTTTCTAAATAAGGAGATAATTTGTCACTTCCGGTTTACTTTTTCAAAGTCATAATGGCTTTTACCCTAAAGCACACAGTCCTATGGCTTTATCGTGTAAAAATATGAATTTAAAGCAAAGGTCAAATCTAGAACATTAAATTGACCTATGACCTTGACCTTAATGTCAAGGTCATAGGTCAATTTTAAATATAAGAGGGCAAAAACTTGTTAGATTTCAGCGTACCGTTTCAACCAAAATAAATGACTTAC
>CM029603.1:62489556-62547056 GCA_017311375.1 Mytilus coruscus | reverse complement strand
GGGACCCAAGGACTGCAAATAAAACAACTCTAGGTTTATACGGCTTACGGTTTATGAGTTCATATGCATATCACTTATATCAAACGCATAAGGGAAAAACTCTCATATGGAGTCTCCGGAACGCTTCGGTGAAAACCAAACTTAACATCCTGAAGATATAGCGAGCAATTTGGTAAAATAAATTTGTCGTAATCTTTTATGGTTGCGAAGGAGTAGTGGACACAAGGAAAACAGTGTTTGGGAGATAACTCTTACAACGTAAAGTATTTGGTTCAATGGTGTCAGTTTTAAAAGCGTATAAACTGTTTGATATCATATACCAAATATCTAAGCGACATCTTGTGAAAGAACAATACTGCGCGTAAACAAAATTTAGGCGGAAGAAAAAAATAATAATAATCAGAACAAAATCAATAGGTCTTTCCACGGAAAAGTGGAAAGACCTAATTAAAACCAATTGTTCACAGAACAATTGAAGGTCTTCCACCAGTAAAGATCTTTTTGATATTAAAATATTAAAAATCAGTCTAAAATGTCAGTTCCTATGGCTTTATGATGTATAAATATGAATTTAAAGCAAAGGTCAAAATCTAGAACGTCCTATTAACCTATGACCTTGACTTCAATTTCAAGGTCACAAACCAAGGACCTCAAATCAAAAGACCCTAGGTCTTTAATATGTTTGGTTAATGAGTTATACCACTTAACGCATAATTCTAAATATAAGATGGGCGAAAACTCCCATTTATTGTCTACGCACCCTTTCAAACAAAATTTATAAGTGACGACATGTCGCAACTAACAATTTAGTAAAAATAAGATGTCGATATGTTATACTGTTTTTGAAAAGAAGTGAGAATACGCCAAAATCAAAATTTAGAATATGACCTTGACCTTTGACCTTGACCTAATTTTCTTTTTTTTTTTTGGGACCAAGGACCTCAAATCAAAAGACCTTAGGTCTCTATCACTTATGGTTTACCAGTTAGAAATGCATGTCACTTATATCAAATACATAAGTGGGAATAACTGTCATATGGAGTCTCCGGATAGCTTTGGTCAAATAAAAATCCTAATCCTGAAGATGAAACGAGCAATTTGGTAAAATAAATTTGTCGATATCTTTTACGGTTACGAAGGAGTAGTGGCCACAAGAAAAACAGTGTTTGGGGAGATAACTCTTACAACATAAGGTATTTGGTTACGCGGTTGTCAGTTTTAAAAGCGTATAAACTATACGATATCATATTCCAATATATCTAAGCGACATCTTATGAAACAACAAAACTACGCAAGAAGAAAAATTAGGCGGAAGAAAAAATAATAATTAAAACCAATTGTTCAAAGAACAATTGAAGGTCTTCCACATCAATTTTCTAAATAGTTGATAGGAAGCTACTTCTGGTTTACTCAAAGTTATTAATAGCGTCAAAGTATAGATTTCTTCATACTGATTCAATAAATAAATGGTTTCTATATACTTTTGCCTGAAATAAGGAGATAATTGCCAACTTCCGGTTTAGAAAATGTCACTTCCGGTCTCATATGATAGCTTTATTCACACTGATTCCAAAATATATAGTTTGTATATACTTATGCCTGTAATAAGGAAGATAATATGCTACTTCGGTTTATAAAATGTCACTTCCGATCTCAAATGATAGGTTAACCTATGATCATTCAAAAATATATGGTTTCTAGGTACTTTTCCATGAAATAAGTGCATAAAATACTACTTCCGGTTCACTCAAGTTCACTTCGGTTTACTTTTTCAAGGTCATATGTCAACCAACAGTTTGCAAAAGACCCTATGGCTTTATCATGAACCAATTGGAGTAATAATCAATTAACCTTAAATTGAATCATTTCAGGAACAATAACTCCTATAGGTTGCACTTTGTAAATACAGCTGTTTTCAAACCACGCCTCTTTTGGGAGATATAGAATATTCATAGACAATTAATTTTGTTTACGTACTGGTTCCCGGATATGATCTCTATGTTTCATCTCGTAGAGACATAACTTGGGAATGTTACCAGTAAATATACATATTCATAGTGATCAAGTTGAAGTCTGTGGAAATCCTTAAGTCAAGGTTGGAGTAGTATAGAAATTTAATGTAAGTTTAAACTCTTAGAAGTTCGGGGCATATAAACGTTGAAAATATGCCGCACAGCCCTATATTTTGACCTTTGAAAAAATAGTAGTGCATATGAACTTTCCATTCTAGGATATATTTTTTCAAAACTTCATAGTAAAAGTGGTACAGTTTTAGCCGTGAAAGGAGTTCCTATGGAATTTGCATTGTTGATATTTACAGAAATACAACCTATAAGATATCATTGGATTGTTTCAGACCAAATGTATCATATCTTAATCACAATTAAGCAAACATTTTGCACTAGTTCTTTAATTTGTATCTTTAAAAGTGACAGAGGAGATCAAATAACAAGGAAAAGTCAAAATTTAGAATATGACCTTGACCTTTGACCTTGGCCTCAATTTCATTTAAATGAACCAAGGAACTCAAATCAATATACCTTAGGTCTCTATCACTTACCATTCATGCTATACATTTATATATCCCTTATGTCAAATACAGAAGGGGAAATAACTCTCATATGGAGTTTACGTATCGCTTCGGTCAAAATTGGACAAAACATCCTGAGGATATAACGAGCAATTTGGTAAAATAAATTTGTCGCTTTCTTTTACGGTTACGGAGGAGATGCACTCACAAGGAAAACAGTGTACAGGAGATAACTCCTCCAAAGAAAAGTTACGGTTAAGCAGGGTCAATTTCAAAGGCGCATAAACTGTTCGATATCATATACGAAACATCTAAGCGACATCTTGCGAAAACAAAAATTTATCGCAAGAACAAAATTTTGCGGAAGAAAAAAAATAATCAGAAGAAAACCAATAGGTCTTTCCACAGAAACACCATACGACTTTTGACGACCAATCTTAAATTCAGGCAAAATCATTTTCTACGACTGTACAAATTGTTAACCGTGTAATATGAAGTGAAATTAAACTCTTTTAATAATCGACTTTTCCTATTCCGTCATTGTACTATTTAGGTTCAATCCTTTGGATAGTGTTATTTTCTCAAAAGCAGAAGTGGGTCACTTGTTTTATCGCAGTATTTTGACACAGTTGATAGGTGTCGAAAGTGATGATTGTGACGTTGGTTCATTCAATGATGGTATGCCAAAGGAAAGTTTGGAAATTATTTTTATAATTAATGATACAAATGATGCATAATTAGATATAGGAAGATGTGGTGTGAGTGCCAATGAGACAACTCTCCATCCAAATAACAATTTATAAAAGTAAACCATTATGGGTCAATGTACGGCCTTCAACACGGAGCCTTGGCTCACACCGAACAACAAGCTATAAAGGGCCCCAAAAGTACTAGTGTAAAACCATTCAAACGGTAAAACCAACGGTCTAGTATATATAAAAACGTGAAACGAGAAACACGTATAAATTACATAAACAAACGACAACTACTGTACATCAGATTCCTGACTTAGGACAGGTGCAAACATTTGCAGCGGGATTAAACGTTTTAATGGTACCAAACCTTCTCCCTTTTTCTGAAACAATAGTATAACATCACAACATAGAAAATCACACGATAAAACATCAATTGGAAGGCTTAACTCAATCAAAAACGTAAATTAACACACTATGAACGAATAAATTCGATCTGTGATACCTGAAAGTAAATACATAGTTAATAAAATATTAGGGACAAACATTCAAGGCCAAAAGCAAACAAACAAGTCCAAATAAAGCCATGGCAAAACACTACCGCGAAATATTAAACCCTTAGAAAGTAACCACTTTTAAAAACCGGTTTTCATAATATATACAGGTAAATGAAAATAACTTTGTCGTAAAGTCAACATAAAATAACAGTGTTTACAGTTCTTTTGGAATAGGAAATACAGGAGCTTTTCAAAGACTTCAAGAAAACCATTTGGCCTAGTTCTTTAATTTGAAGTTCACTCTATAATCAACATTTCAGTCAGTGCTTACTTTTCATATATCCCAGTGAGCTTGTGATAAAGGATACTACCGAATCTAGAATGGCTGCTACATATCTTGACATTTTCTTTGATATTGACAGATTGAGGACTTCAAACAAAATCTTTGACAAACGTCACATGATGATTTTAAATTTCCAGTGTCAATGTCCCAGTTCTCAATAGTAGCATACCTTCTGTTCCATCGTACGGCATTTACGTATCTCAGTTGCTACTTTACGCTCAAACTTAATAGTCGAAGACAAGCTCACAACGTCATTGCAAAAGTCAAAGAACGACGTAAAGACAAACAAAACTTAACAAAACACTAGAAAGAAAACTAAAGACTGATCAACACGAACCTAACTAAAATCGGCTGTTATCTCATGTGAACCCCAACGGTAAGCAGATTCGGCTCCACATGTGACACCAGTATGTTTTGCTCGTGTAAATACGAATTCAGTTATATGTACAGAGTTATGAGGAAGAATCGGCGACTGAAATGGACACTTAGTAAGTTTTAAAGTCACCATCACCAATTGCGTTACCTTTAAGCTTTATGGTGTCTGAAATCACTTACAACATCTGTTCACGGTTTAAGATACATATTTAAATACTAAGTAGAAACTAAATTTACCATTTCTGCTCCATTCCTGTATCGGACATTTTGAATGATTGTGATTCGCATGGCGTGTGATGCATGCATAGCAAAAGACTCATATGTTGTTGACGCATCCGATCTCAACTCTTATTGAATTCGAAGTTCATGAGATTCCCTCAGTTTTGTTTGAAAACCACAGGTAACAAATTTAAATATATCTATTTTTTTTTTCATAGGCTTGCATATATTGTAATAAAAGCTACATGCAAGCAATACAAGGGATTACGGACTTACTTTATAGAGATAAGACCTGCGAATGAAGATTCGGGTAAAGGTAACTTGTTTTACCATCACACTAAACATTTACGGGGAATCAAACTTTACTCGTTAATTACAAATACATTAACAGAACAAGCGTTTTACCATAAGCATTCCGATATCAATTCTTACCCTAGTTCAGATATCAAATCAATTTATGTAGACTAGACTGTAGAGTAGAACAATCACGACAATCGGAATTTTTGACGAACTATAATTTTTAACCCTCTCAGTCCCAAATAATTATCATTTTCATACAAGGAAAACCCTATTTTTCGAGGTAAAATGCATATTTTCCGCATATTTTGAATACACATTCCTGACCTAGTATGCCTATATTGATGATTTGACTTTGTAAACATTAAGTTTACATAGTTGACATTATAGAAACATTGTTATTTTATTTTTAAAATGTACCGTTAAAGCATATGACGTCATCAAAAGAGTGTTATTCATGACGTTTATGTGTAAGACGTCGAAATAAAGTAGCTTGCAAGGTACTTGAAAATACCCTTAGTTAGTGTTGTACAGTCAATGGCTTGTAAAACGGTTATAGTTTTATCGATTGGCATAGTGTAAAGTGTTATTGATTGCAAAATTCTTTTGCCATCCTATCAGAGTTTCATTTTTAAATATATTTGATATTTGCTGAAATATATTCAACCTAATGAAGATTTTATTTTGGAAACAATATACCAAAAAAAATATTTACTCTTTTGTTGTAAAACTCGGAAGTATAGTGTCGAAGTTTTGAATACTACTTTATATAAATAGTGCCGAAGTCAACGGGGCCCTGAGGTCAACAATATCTCTTCATAAATGGAACAGTGTATCAAAATCATTACATTGGCAACTGAACAATATGCCGTGAATTAATAAATTGGCCGCACAATAATTCATTTCTTTGGGTTTTCTTATCATTTTGTGATGTATTATTTAATGTGTTCACGTTTCACGTATGCCATCAATCCCATTGGGGTATTATTTTAATAAAGTTCAATTATTCTTACTTTGCTATTACTTGAGATTTCATCCGGCTTGTCAGTCGACAGCGAGGAGAACATTTTCAAGCCGCAGGTCGTCAGCGGAAAAAATAAGCCGGAGCTAACGTCCCGTTCACCAAGGCGAGAAAAAATTAAAACAGTCTACTAAAAAAAATACCCAGAATTTATTGAAATACATGCATTTACCTAAAGCATGCATCTTTATACTCCGTCTTAGAAGAGCACGACATAGGATTATGTATGCGATAGGTGATACTTTAAAAGTTATTTAACTATCTAAATATTTCAAAGAACCATGCCCTACACATTGATTTTTCGGATTCTAATTTAATTTTCATCATTTTTTGGGGTGAAAACTTTTAGCAAAAAGAAAGAGAATAGCCAAAATCAGTTGCGGACGAGAATCTAGGATTTTTTGTTATAGCCTCAACGTGGAATTACATTTTGCCTACTTAATACGAGTTCTTTTCGATTATTATGAAATGGATACTGTAATTTAGACAAAATTGGGATGTAAGAATGGAATTATTAAAAATTATAATCATTGAATAGCAAAGAAAAAATTCTACAGCAAATAAAGGAACCACTGGCATTATATATCTACTCTAAGATCTCCATTTTTTAAATTTTTTAAGGCCTTCCCCTAATTTGGACGAAAGAGATAAAATTGAAGTCATCTAATTTACGTCTTGAAACACTGATGCATTTGTTTTATTGTACGTGTCTGTCAAAGTTACTAAATCATAAACTCACTTTACTATGTTTTTGCGGCGCGGGACGTTTGCGCTTTTCATAGGACATTAGCGCTTTTTTAATGGACGTCTGCGCTTCAATTCATAGGACAGTTGCGCTTTTAAATATGTACATTTGCGCTTTTGTATAGGTCATTTGCGCTTTTACAATATTTTCTTTATGGTTAAAAGTTAAATAGTCATTCCATAGCACATTCGTTTTTAAAAGTAATTTCATAGCACATTGATATAGTTTATATACCTAAAAGTAAACATTATAAAGACATTAAAGACGCGCATAGTTATCACGGGTCAGTTTTCACCTGATATCTGAAGCCCAAGGAATGAACAATTTTGCTCTTGCAAACTGTCTTGACTTGTATTTCGCCCTCATTTCAAATACATAAATATTCTAGTCTCTATTTCTCAATTCTTGACTGAGATGCCTGTTCATCAATATAACGAATTTTAATGTTAACCGACTGCTGTTCAATGATAATAAAAATCTATCATGATACATACATTTTTTTCCCTTTACTTGTCTCTATAACTTTATACTCTATGTTTAAGACTGTCTCAATGTGAACTAACTATCGACAGATAGGACAAAAGGTAAAAGCGCAAATGTCCGGTCAATTTGTTACAGGTGTATTAAAATTTAAAGCGCAAATGAACATAGTGTTTGGAGCGCAAATGTCCTATCGTTGTACAAGTAAAAAGCGCAAACGTCCTGTGCCCGTTTTTGGGAAGTTGAGTTTAGGGTGTGTATATTAGAACAGGCCTATCTTTAATACAGAACAGTTATGAATAAAAGGAGATGCAGGGGTATACATCAATAAGACAGCAAGCAAACAACAAAACCCCATTAATACAATGTGTCATGCCCTAAATAAGTTTTTCCTCGGTCTGGTTAAAATGAAGATCTGGCGTAATTCGCTTACTCTTAGGGAGCTGCCATTTGATTTTTATGGGGGCTAGGATGAAAATTTTGTCCTGCATTTTTTAGTTGTAATCTCTGTCCTGCCTTTTATTTTCACTCTATTTGGTCCTGCCTTTTTTTTAGTTTATCCCGACTTTTTTTACATAAATTGTCATCCTGCCTTTTTTCTTTGCAAAGTGTCTCATCTTGCCTTTTGTTCACTCAAAACTCCTGTCCTGCCTATTTTTTCAAATTTCATCCTAGCCCCCATAAAAATCAAATGGTAGCTCCTTAGACAATTTTCACTTTGTATTTTGATTGATTGTGGGTTGCAAAATATCTAGTTTGCAACATATTTTAAGAATCATATATTCTTCAACAATGGTTACAGTGTGAATGTGCTTTAATATTTTACTAATAGATATAGAAAGGACGAGGAATACCACCCCCACATCCCCCGTGTGACAGTTGCTTACAACTTGTCTTTACTAGGGCTATTTAGAGTTTGATATGTCGACATGATGTTTGGTTTCTGTACAAAAAGATATCATGTTGAAGGCCGTACGGTGACCAATAGTTGCTAACTTCTACGCCAGTTCGTCTCTGGTGGAGAGTTGTCCCATTAGTAATTATACCACTTCTACTTTTATCATAATTAAATCTACAAGACGCCCGTTTCGTCTATCTCAAATGAAAACTGGAAACCAAAATAGTAACGAAAATGAAGAGCATTAAAAGAAAAAAATAACAAAAAGCAAATCAAATTCAAAACATAAAATGCACTATTATACATAAATATGCAGCCTGTACTGATTAGTTACTAGTATTTTTTTATTAACTGAAATCATAGAGATGCAAACTACTAGTATATCATATTTTGGATTCATTATTTTGGAAATTCATTTGTTATTTATATATTTGAACTTAATTGTTTCTTTGATTCAAACTTATTTTTTTTTTTTCATAATTCAGCCTTTTCTGATAGAAAAAACAAAAACTTCTGAATTCTACGGTTAGATTTTATTCTGATGTGCTAATTTTTGTCTAAAGAAGAACGAAAAGTCAATTATGACTTAATATCTATATTTTGGCCTACACGTATATATTTTAGAAGTTCATGACATTGAATGTTTGTCGATAATATTATTTTGTGTGGTCTCACATTTCAAAATTCGAAATGGAAATCTTGGTATATTTTAACAACAAAACCTCTTTGGAACCAGTTGACAAATTTAAATATGTAATATATGTTAAGTCAGTCTCTGTGATGTTTAAGATTCGGAATTTAAGATTATTAAAAATATAAAAAAATAAGAAGATGTGGTATGATTGTCAATGAGACAACCCTCCACCAGAGACCAAATGACATAGAAGTATTCAAAACCATGTTGTTTTTGTCAAGCTTATTCATGCCAAGAATAAATACTTAATATGTCTCTTAAAAGTGTGTTGGTAAGTTATTAAAAGCTGTATTAATTTATTCTTAATAAACATTTCGCAGCCATCAACTAAATGAAGACGACGGTGAGTGCCCGACAGTAATTTACGACGTAATATCTGACGTCATTTAGATGAATTTCGTTGACGTCACGAAACGCCAAACCCTTAGTACAAAACTTGTCAATATTCTTAATTTTCTAAACATTATACCAAAAAAAAAAAAATACTCAAATGCAAATATCGAATCTGTTGTTAATAAAATCAAAATCCAGCTTGAGAATAAATTACTTTACACTGATAATAAAGAAGTAAAATCCGATACAAAAATGAAAGCTAAATGGAGATATGTAACAATATTTTCAAAATATTGACGGTCTTTTGATGTATTGCCCGGATAGATCTGCATGAAAATATGTATAAAATGTTTGCGGAGAACAAGGATTTAAAATGAGTACATACTTATGAATTCTGTCGGTTATTTACAGAGATCTACTCGATTATATTCCAAAACAAGGTGAAATGGACATATATGTCCTCTTGGGACTCGGCCGGTGGAGGACATATATGTCCGCTTGGGACTCAGAGGATTAATCATGTACTCGTGGCAAGCATATACTGTCTATCAGAGATGGGTTTTTTTCTCGACTTTAGTTGAGAGATATTAAGAGTTACAACAAACAGGACAAAACATTTCTTTCTGAAATGTACAACCACATTCAAACCAAAACTTTATATTTATGTATAAATTTTAGTACAGGTTTTAGGTTATTTTTGTTTAGAAATACCTGACTTGATAATTTGTCAGTTAAACATATACTTTTCGATCAGCGCATTCGTTGCTATAGAAACGGGCACAGTGAGATGGGAAATATATACCCGTAAGAAGGGAATGACGGAACAACACTGTCCAATAATGGGAAAATTAGCATTCTTAAGAGCTTTCGTGTAGTATAAATTTACGTCATACAACTACTAGTACCATCAATGTTAGATGCTTTGTCGACCGGAACAATCAACAAACGCTTTTCTAGTCCTTCAAATGTATTTCTTATCCTTCAACGTATTATCAACCTTTATATACATTGAAGGCCGTACATTGACCTATAATGGTTTACTTTTATAAATTGTTATTTGGATGGAGAGTTGTCTCATTGGCACTCACACCACATCTTCCTATATCTATATCTTATTATTTTGAAATCTTTAATTACCTGGCGACACATTTGTTTTAAGGAGAAGACAATCTAAGTTGGATTAACTTGTGTCTAATTCTTTTTGCGACATTTTGCACATACATTATGTTTTATTAAATCACATATTGTCCAATTTATTTTAGTTGTAACGGACATATTTTTATGTCTATTTTTAATCATATCAGCACGAATTTACAAGTCATAACCTAGTTCACAGTCAAAACCTAGTTCATAGTCAAAATCTAGTTCATTGCCATAACCTAGTTCATAGTAAAACCTAGTTCATAGTCATAACCTAGTACATAGTCATAACCTATTTCATAAACATAACCTAATTCATAGTCATAACCTAGTTCATAGTCAAAACCTAGTTCATAGTCATAACCTAGTTCATAGTCATAATACGTTTATACATGTATTTCAGTAATCAGAATATTTGTGTAATATCAAGATTTAGATCTAGAGTCTGTTTTAATTTGCGAAACTAATCTATGTTATATTTTCAGGAAGACCCGGAAACCTAATAGTAAGGAGAAAGTTGTGAATGCACTAGCTTTGGTACGTAAATACAATGAAACGATGGGTGGCGTTAATCTAGGTGACCAGTTTATTGCACACAGTATGAACCCCAATTTCGAAGTTTGAAGTTATGGAAGAAGATTTTGTTCAATCTACTCATGACAGCAGCAGGTATGGTTAATTTGACATTTTAGCTTGCCAAAAGATTTCAATTTGTAAAATTGGGTATACGAGCGCTATGCAATTGTTTTTTTTTTCTCTTTCTTAGAATCTAGAAAAGAATCTTTTTTTTTTGTGTGTTAGTTTTAGTGTTGTTTTCTACAGATTTTTTTAATAGGCATAATCCGCATTTAGTCTTAAAATGAATGGCTATTCCATACCGAATATTAAATACCATTTCTCAAACTAAACTCGCACACAATTCAAATATGAATCTGTTTGTCCAATAGGTATTAAAAATATCAATTAAAATATTTTAGTTTGTTAACATATGTTATACAAAACACCTTTGTGATAGAGAAGAAAATGGACCATTTGACATTTCAACAGGCAATAGTGCAGGGTTTGATTGGACAACACAGAGAAGGACAGACAAGACCGGGTCGACTGCTTACATCAAAGTACCAGACTTACTGCCCGGCACGTCATAGAATGGATTCCTAACAAAAGAAGAATGAGATGTGCTGATTGTTATGGCAAAGAGAACAGATTTTCAGGGACAAGAATAAGAACATGGTGTCCGGACTGTAGCGATGGACTTTGTGTGGGAAGATGTTTTAAAACCCTCTTAGTCCCAAATAATTATCATTTTCATACATTGAAAACCTTATTTTTTCGAGGTAAAATGCATATTTTCCGCATATTTTGAAAACAAATTCCTCACCGAGTATGCCTTTATTGATTTTTTGACTTTGTAAACATTAAGTTTACATAGTTGACATTACAAAACATTGTTGTTTTATTTTCAAAATGTACTGCATACTTTCGAGAAATTTGTTAAAACTTTTTTTCATATATCTTTTAATCAGAATATCTTAATTAATATTATAATCGCATTCCTAATAAATAATCACAGAAAAGGTAACTGTTATACTTGATTACGCGAAATATTAATATTCACAATACACGCTTTATTTAAGAGAACTGGAAAATATTTGTTGGACTCAAATGCCGCGCTCAAGTTGACTTCTTAAGTATTTTTTGTAAAGGTACACAAATGTAACACGATATACTTGTATTGCGATATAATATTTCAATACATTTTATACCTGTTTCATAATGGAAGCAATATAATCTAACAATATTTATTTTCATTCGAAATGGGGATGTTAAATTAGTAGGTGACCCAATTATTTCTCTTCCTATCCAACATATCATCCTTTCCCAGTGGCAATCTCAATTTTCAGCCATTCATCTCAGATCTTTTACTTTGTAGGACCTACTGAGCAACAGATTTATTGTTCATTAGATCTCAGTCGTCCTTAATATTGCATGAAATGCCTGCCACTGAACGTTGAGCAAACAACAATTTATCAATGAAAGAATTTTAAAAGATATTTCATGTATGTCAATTACAATGTGTTTTTCATCATAGAAAATGAAAATAAAAATATAATATTTTCAAGTCATGAATAATGATTGATTCAGGTTCACGTGTAGACAACAGAAATTAATTTTAGAATTTCTTCCCTCGTTTTTCTGTTTTTCAAATTCATATTTCAAACATTTCTCTAAAATTTTGTGCAATAAGTGGTCAACAAAATAATAATAAACATGATTAAGAAATAAACAAAATGAATATGGATAATAACGTTTAAAAATTCTTTCCTCGCCTAACGAAACAAGGCTTGGAATGTAAAATGTAATCTGACACATATAATACTTTACAACACGAAGTAGTTCATAGAATCGGCTGCTCGGAGTTTTATTTATTTTTATTTGTTCATGCCTTGTTTTTATTTTTATTTTTATTGGGTGCCGTTGTTTTGTTTATACAATTATTTGAGAGATTCTTTACGGTATTTATCAATTATAACAAAGTTTACTAAGCTAATCAGATAACAAGGATAAATATATTCTAGTATTTCAGAGGTGATTAAGAATCAGTTATGCATTTCACTTGACAAAAATAAAACAAAAGCGCTTGTAAAATTATTAGCAATGAGTATATTATCTTCATTTTTAAAGATAAGAAATATAAAAAATATATATTTCAAGGTTAAAATTTATTTCTTGCTTTGTCGCGACAAAAGCAACTTGACGTTCTTATTTGTGACGTTGCAAAACTTGTGCATATCTGTAGAACAGCTCTTTCCCGCCGTCCATAATTTTTCCCGCGTCAATTTAGCCGTAATTAGGAAAAGCGATGTAAAAGTAATTTTATAAAAATTATTGCTGTAGGATTGTTATAAACGATGTTTTAATACAACATTATTTAAAAATACAACTATTAACCTTGAAATATATATTTTTTATATATTCTTATCTTTAAAAATGATGATAATATACTCATTGCTAATAATTTAAATAAATTATGAAAATTGGATAAATAGAATTTTTTTTTTTTACTCTTCTTTTACTTAAAACGTCATTATTACGTCATAAATCAAATGACGTCATAAAACGTCGCAATCGAGTTGACGGCAAAATAGAGCTAAAAATTTTGCAATGAGCGATTTGGAATCCGAAGAATCCATACAATATGAATCAGAAATGTCTGAAATTTGTACAGATTCGGATAGCAATTTAGAGGATGAAACGTTTAATCCTGGTCTATGGTTTCCAGTATTAAACACTGACGAGTTTTATATGCCAGACATGCAGCATTTTCTTGGAAATCGTTTAGGACCAGTTGATATTCGGCCAGATGACAAACCACATGAAATATTCCTATCCATGGTGACTGACCCAGAAAATGTAGAGCACAATGTGGTGGATGTTCTTGTACAAGAAACAAACCGATATATTGAACACCGGATATCAATGGGAAATCTGAAACCACGATCAAGGCTCCAGATGTGGCGTCCAGTCTGCAATGAAGAGACGAAAGCGTTCATCGAACTCTTGCTGTTAATGGGCATAATCCAGAAGCCAACCTTAGCTTCGAATTGGGAAACTCAGGACAAGTTGTGGTTGAGAAGAACTCCTTCCTTCCGTTCTGTTATGGCAAGGGACAGATTTTGGCAATTCTATCTAATCTACATGCAAGTAATAACCAGAAAGCACTACCAAGGATCATCCACCATATGATCCAATGTACAAAGCTAGACCAGTTATTGATGTATGCAACACAGCATTTAGGAAGAATTACAGGTACAGCATTTATGTTTCTTTAACATGATCTCATTTCATCCGATGAAAAAATACGTTTATAAACTTCCAGTGGCAAATATTGCACGCATATCCGGACAAAAGTCGATTGAAAAGATCAGCATTAACAAAAAGTAAATAAATCGGTTAAAAATACACAAACAAATAGATACACATTAGCTACTTGTAATTGGTATAAATCCGTGTTTCCAACATAGATGTACTTCCATACGGAAGAGTTGATTTTAATACAAAAGGTTATTTTTATCCGAAGTGTACTTTACTAAATGACATATGCCGTGGCATTGCGGTAGATCTATTTTCTCTATTCGCAGTCAGACAATAGTTACTTTTGTATCGTTTTCCAGGCACGTCAAATAGATCTTTATTTGTTTCAAATATGTTCAAATATTATTCTCTTTTCTTTGTTGTTTTATAAAGTTTTCAATCAATTCGACCATGAGATGTAACTTTATTGAACTATGTTATTGTAAATATTAAAAACTCAATTTAAATATTAGTGATTTTCATAAGAAAATATTTTCTCCGTCAGGTTAGGAAGAGATATGTATGTAGATGAACGAATAGTAGAGTTTAAAGGTAGACATAATATCGTCCAACACATTTCAAAGAAAAAATCTCATCAGTGGGGAGCCAAGGTATGGGTTCTTAGTGAATCCGATACTGGATATACTGAACACGTACAGTTGTACTATGGAAGACGTAACCGTCAGCAGTCATATCGTCATGGAGTTGGTTATTCAGTTGTAACGGAGTTAATATAGCCACACTATAATAAATTTCACCATGTAACAACAGACAGTCTCTTTACCAGTCCAACACTCACTCACGACCTACTTGGCAATGACACTTTCTCCACCGGAACAGTCATTGCCGGCAGAAAGGAATGCCGCTGAGTTTCAAAACCTTAAAACCCTAAAGGAACGGTCAATGCTAAGAAACAGGGAACTGTACTGGCAATTCATTGGTCTGATCGACGACAGGTGCGATTTATTACATCGTCTGATCATTGCAGGTTTGTTATTTTCATATAAGCTATGCTCAGATAAGCTGCCATAGAACCTTTAAATATATGATTTAAGATTTTATATTTTGTAATTTGGTGTATAGAGTATTCAGATAATAGTAATGATAATAATGATGATAACAACAACAACAAAAAACAACAACAACGACAACGATGACGATGACAATAACGATGACGATGACGATGATGATCATGATATACTATATAGTAGTTAACTTTGTAATATGAAAGTAAAGTTATATTCTATCATGATTATTTTATTGCAAGGTTCAAATTCTAAGGAAAGGAAAAGGTCGCTCCGGGAGTTGTGCGCACTTACAATAGAAACATGGGGGCGGATAGATTTAGGAGATCAACTAATATCAGTTTATGATCCAGACATACGTTCAGTGAAACTATGGAAAAAGATTCTTGTTAATCTTTTATTGACTGCATGTGGGGTTAATATTTTAGTTTATTAGAATACAATTATTTTTGATAATCAAAGGTACCATCTAACAAGAAAAAAAGGAATGGCAATTATTTATCGTTCATATTTATACGTATACAAAGTGATTCAGGTAACCAATCTTCAATGAATGTACGACTACCTACTGCGTCTGTCCGAAAGTCCGAATGATCCTTGCGGTAGAAAACCACCGTCCGTCTTATTAGCAAACATTTCAACATACATATGCTATTATATCCATTAGCATTATCATTAAAGTAGTATCTTAATTAGCTGAGTTAGGGAGGTCAAAAATTTAAAGTACATGTATAAGATTTTTAGGCCAAACAAATTTTGACAACTAAAATACATATAATATACGAAGTACAAAATTGTTTTGCGTATAAAGTAAATGCACCGCAGTCACACAATGACGTAATCGCTGAAACGATTTTCGACGTGATTTCACAGTTTACACTGACTTATGCAATTAATATTTCCAAATTATTTTCGATTCAAAACTATTATTTAGCGATTTTATTCTATTCCTGCTTACAGTGAATGCATATATTTGCCACAAGAGATCATTCCTCTTGGGGAAAAGTTAACCATCTCCAGTTCCAACAGGAAATTGTAACCGGCTTAGTTGGGGAATATAAAATTCAAAGTCGAGTTTTGTTAGGAATGGAGAAGAAATGGGTCTTAGAGCAACACCAGAGCATTTCCTGTTTGAAATCCCTCGCGGAAAGAGGAAGAAATGTGTTTCCTGTCATAAAGGAAAGTTCGAACTTGGTGCAAACAGTGCAGAGAAGGTCTCTGTCTTGGAAAGTGTTTCAAAGATTATCATAAACACAAGCAACGTGAACACGAAGAGTAAAATAAACTTGTGGAATTCTTTTAACAGTGTGTAGTTTGCAGTATTACTAGATGTATACGTAATGATGGGTTACGATTTGTGATTTGAACTGTAATTTGATACAAAAAAACCAAGCTACATTCACCTTTCTTAAATTATGACATAAGAAATATCAATTGTATAGGTCTCTAATAATCCATTTAACGCTTTCGTAAGTGAACAGAATAACTGGAAGTTTCTTGAGGTTGCATTACGTTTCCGAAAAAATATTACGTTTTCTTCTTAGCACTTCAAAGTGCTTGACGTTATTTAATTGAAAAGCGCCAAACTTGCTAAAGACGTGACGTTTTACCTTGTGACGTTGTATGATGTCATATTAGGAACGCTATTTTTCAAAAATAAACGTGCTTACTGTATATCTTATCATGTCCTTAATTATTCATTTTAAAATACAAGATTTTATAACATTTCACTGAACATGTTATTTGGTACTGAAATCGTGCCGTTTCTGGACAGTGTTTTGTAAAATCGGCCCGCACTAAGAGGGTGAAAGAAGGTTTTATTATATATATATATGGAAACAATATACTAAAAAATATTTACTCTTTTGTTGTAAAACTCGGAAGTATAGTGTCGGAGTCTTGAATACTACTTTATAAATAGTGCCAAAGTCTACAATATCTCTTCATAAATGGAACATCGTATCAAAATCCTTACATATGCAACTAAACATTATGCCGTGAATTAATAAATTGGCCGCACAATAATTCATGTTTTTTTTTTTTATCCTTTTGTGATGTATTATGTAATGGGTTCACGTTTCACGTATGCCATCAATCCCTTTGGGGTATTATAATTTTAGTAAAGTTCAATTATTCTTACTTTGCTATTACTTGAGATTTCATCCGGCTTGTCAGTCGACAGCGGGAGAACATTTTCAGGCCGCAGGTCGTCAGCGGACAAAAATTAGGCCGGAGCAAACGTCCCGTTCACCAAGGCGAGAAAAATAAAAACAGTCTACTTAAAAATCATACCAAGAATTTATTGAAATACATGCATTTACCTAAAGCATACATCTTTATACTTCGTCTTAAAGAGCATGACATAGGATTATTTATGTGATAGGAGATACTTTAAAACTATTTAACTATCTGAATATTTCATAGAACCATGCCCTACAAATTGATTTTTTTCGGATTTCAATTTAATTTTTCAAAAGAAAGAACATAGCCAAATATCAGATGGGGATGAGAATCTAGGATGGTTTTTTTTGTTTGTTATAGCCTCAACGTGGAATTACATTTTGCCAACTTAATACGAGTTCTTTTCAGTTATTATGGAATGGACACTGTAATTTAGACAAAGTTGGGATGTAAGAATGGAATTAATAATTAACAAAATTATAATCATTGAATAGCAAAGAAAAAAATTCTACAGCAAATAAAGGAAACACTGGCATTATACATCTACTCTAAGATCTCCATTTTTTTTATTTTTAAGGCCTTCTCCTAATTTGGACGAAAGAGATAAAATTTAAGTCATCTAATTAACCCTTGAAACACTGATGAATTTGTTTTATTGTACGTGTTAGTTAAAGTTACTAAATCATGAACTCACTTTACTATGTTTTTGGGAAGTTAAGTTTAGGGGTGTGTCTATTAGAACAGGCCTATCTTCAAAACGGAACAGTTATGAATAAAAGGAAATGCAGGGGTATACATCAATGAGACAGCACGCAAATAACAAAACCCCAAATAGACATCTAGTTGACATTTTTGGTATTAACACAATGTGTCATGCCCTAAATAAGTTTTCCTCAGTCTTGTTAAAATGAAGATCTGTCGTAATTCGCTTACTCTTGTTTATGAACATAACGAAACCAGAGATCTATATTTTAAGTTGATTGGTTTTCCTTTAGCAAACGTTGGTGTCTTTTTATGATCTTACAAGAAAGGGAGAATATTATATACAGACAATTTTCACTTTGTATTTTGATTGATTGTGGCCTGTTAAACATCTAGTTTGCAACATAATATTTTAAAAAGATTTTATTTCAAATTTCTTTCGTTCAAATGGGTCATTTAGAATCATATATTCTTCAACAGTGGTTACAGTGTGAATGTGCTTTAATATATTACTAATAGATATAGAAAGGACGAGGAATTAGTATAAATATAACCTCCCCTCCCCTGTGATAGTTGCTTACAACTTGTTTTACTAGCGGCTATTTAGAGTTTGATATATCGTCATGATGTTTGGTTATTGTACAAAAAGATATCAGGTTAAAGGCCGTACGGTGACCTATCGGTGTTAACTTCTACGTCATTTGTTCTCGGGTGGAGAGTTGTCTCGTCGGTAATCATTCCAATTCTTCTAGTTTTTATCATAATTAAGTCTAAAAGACGCCCGTTTCGTCTCTCTCAAATGAAAAATTGGAAACCAAAATAGTAACGAAATTGAAGAGCATTAAAAAGAAAAAAATAACAAAAAGCAAATCAAATTCAAAACATAAAAATGCACTATTATACTTAAATATGCAGCCTGTACTGATTAGTTATACTTGTATTTTTTTATTTACTCAAATCATATAGATGCAAACTACTAGTATATCATAATTTATTGAACTTAATTGTATCTTTGATTCAAACAGTTTTTTCTTTTTCATAATTCAGCCTTTTCTGATAAAAAAAACCTTCTGAATTCTACGGTTAGATTTTATTCGATGTGCTGATTTTTTGTCTAAAGAAGACCAAAAAAGCCAACTATGACTTAAATATCTATATTTTGGTCTACACGTATATATTTTTAGAAGTTCTAAAGATGTCCTGACATTGAATTTTTGTCGATAATATTTTTTTTTGTGTGGTCTCACATTTCAAAATTCGAAATGGAAATCTTGGTATATTTTAACAACAAAACCTCTTTAGAACCAGTTTGACAAATTAAAAAATATATATGTTAAGTCACAGTCTCTGTGGTGTTTAAGATTTGGAATTTAAGATTATTCAAAAATATACAAAAATAAGAAGATGTGGTATGCCAATGAGACAACCCTCCAGCAGAGACCAAATGACATATAGAAGTATTAAAAAAACATGTATTTTGTCAAGCTTATTTGTGCCAAGAATAAATACTAAATATGTCTCTTAAAATTGTGTAGGTTATTTATTAAAAACTTTATTAATTTATCATATTATTATTCTACTCGATTGTATTTCATAACAAGGTGGAATGGACATATATGTCCTCTTGGGACTCGGCTGGTGTAGGACATATATGTCCGCTTGGGACTCAGAGGGTTAAGACCAAGGTACGGTACGTTGAAATTCGAGATCGCTGTCTGTTAATATATTAGATATACTAGATACTATTACTTAAGTGTAACAAAGAATAGGTTGGTGCCTGTTAGAAATATGGACTTGTACAAGTTGGAGTTTACAAGCTGAACCGTATTGTTGTACCGTATTGGACAAGTGTGATAACTTGTAGGGTACATAATTGTACCAAAACGTATTGGACACGTGTGTTAACTTGTAGGGTACATACTTGTACCGAGCTAGTGGACAAGGACAAGGACAAGTGTGTAAACTTGTAGCGTACATAATTGTACTGAGCTAGAGGACAAGGACAAGGACAAGTGTGTAAACTTGTAGCGTACATAATTGTACCGAGCTAGTGGACAAGGACAAGGACAAGTGTGTAAACTTGTAGGGTACATAATTGTAAGGAGCTAGAGGACAAGGACAAGGACAAGTGTGTAAACTTGTAGGGTACATAATTGTACCGAGCTAGAAGGACAAGTGTGTAAACTTGTAGGGTACATAATTGTACCGAGCTAGAGGACAAGGACAAGGACAAGTGTGTAAACTTGTAGGGTACATAATTGTACAAAGCTAGTGGACAAGGACAAGGACAAGTGTGTAAACTTGTAGGGTAAATAATTGTACCGAGCTAGTGGACAAGGACAAGGACAAGTGTGTAAACTTGTAGGGTACATAATTGTACCGAGCTAGAGGACAAGGACAAGGACAAGTGTGTAAACTTGTAGGGTACATAATTGTACCAAGCTAGTAGACAAGGACAAGTGTGTAAACTTGTAGGGTACATAATTGTACCGAGCTAGTGGACAAGGACAAGGACAAGTGTGTAAACTTGTAGGGTACATAATTGTACCGAGCTAGAGGACAAGGACAAGGACAAGTGTGTAAACTTGTAGGGTACATAATTGTACCGAGCTAGAAGGAAAAGTGTGTAAACTTGTAGGGTACATAATTGTACCAAGCTAGAGGACAAGGACAAGGACAAGTGTGTAAACTTGTAGGGTACATAATTGTACCGAGCTAGTGGACAAGGACAAGGTCAAGTGTGTAAACTTGTAGGGTACATAATTGTACCAAGCTAGAGGACAAGGACAAGGACAAGTGTGTAAACTAGTAGGGTACATAATTGTACCGAGCTAGAGGACAAGGACAAGGACAAGTGTGTAAACTTGTAGGGTACATAATTGTACTGAGCTAGAGGACAAGGACAAGGACAAGTGTGTAAACTTGTAGGGTACATAATTGTACAAAGCTAGTGGACAAGGACAAGGACAAGTGTGTAAACTTGTAGGGTACATAATTGTACTGAGCTAGAGGACAAGGACAAGGACAAGTGTGTAAACTTGTAGGGTACATAATTGTACCGAGCTAGAGGACAAGGACAAGGACAAGTGTGTAAACTTGTAGGGTACATAATTGTACAAAGCTAGTGGACAAGGACAAGGACAAGTGTGTAAACTTGTAGGGTAAATAATTGTACCGAGCTAGTGGACAAGGACAAGGACAAGTGTGTAAACTTGTAGGGTACATAATTGTACCGAGCTAGAGGACAAGGACAAGTGTGTAAACTTGTAGGGTACATAATTGTACTGAGCTAGAGGACAAGGACAAGGACAAGTGTGTAAACTTGTAGGGTACATAATTGTACAAAGCTAGTGGACAAGGACAAGGACAAGTGTGTAAACTTGTAGGGTACATAATTGTACTGAGCTAGAGGACAAGGACAAGGACAAGTGTGTAAACTTGTAGGGTACATAATTGTACTGAGCTAGAGGACAAGGACAAGGACAAGTGTGTAAACTTGTAGGGTACATAATTGTACAAAGCTAGTGGACAAGGAGAAGGACAAGTGTGTAAACTTGTAGGGTACATAATTGTACCAAGCTAGAGGAGAAGGACAAGGACAAGTGTGTAAACTTGTGGGGTACATAATTGTACCGAGCTAGAGGACAAGGACAAGGACAAGTGTGTAAACTTGTAGGGTAAATAATTGTACCAAGCTAGTGGACAAGGACAAGGACAAGTGTGTAAACTTGTAGGGTACATAATTATACCAAGCTAGAGGACAAGGACAAGGACAAGTGTGTAAACTTGTAGGGTACATAATTGTACCGAGCTAGAGGACAAGGACAAGGACAAGTGTGTAAACTTTTAGGGTACATAATTGTACCGAGCTAGAAGGACAAGTGTGTAAACTTGTAGGGTACATAATTGTACAGAGCTAGAGGACAAGAACAAGGACAAGTGTGTAAACTGGTAGGGTACATAATTGTACCAAGCTAGAGGACAAGGACAAGGACAAGTGTGTAAACTTGTAGGGTACATAATGTACCGAGCTAGAGGACAAGGACAAGGACAAGTGTGTAAACTTGTAGGGTACATAATTGTACCAAACTAGAGGACAAGGACAAGTGTGTAAACTTGTAGGGTACATAATTATACCGAGCTAGTGGACAAGGACAAGGACAAGTGTGTAAACTTGTAGGGTACATAATTGTACCGAGCTAGAAGGACAAGTGTGTAAACTTGTAGGGTACATAATTGTACCGAGCTAGAGGACAAGGACAAGGACAAGTGTGTAAACTTGTAGGGTGCATAATTGTACAAAGCTAGTGGACAAGGACAAGGACAAGTGTGTAAACTTGTAGGGTAAATAATTGTATCGAGCTAGTGGACAAGGACAAGGACAAGTGTGTAAACTTGTAGGGTACATAATTGTACCGAGCTAGAGGACAAGGACAAGGACAAGTGTATAAACTTGTAGGGTACATAATTGTACCAAGCTAGTAGACAAGGACAAGTGTGTAAACTTGTAGGGTACATAATTGTACCGAGCTAGTGGACAAGGACAAGGACAAGTGTGTAAACTTGTAGGGTACATAATTGTACCGAGCTAGAGGACAAGGACAAGGACAAGTGTGTAAACTTGTAGGGTACATAATTGTACCGAGCTAGAAGGAAAAGTGTGTAAACTTGTAGGGTACATAATTGTACCAAGCTAGAGGACAAGGACAAGGACAAGTGTGTAAACTTGTAGGGTACATAATTGTACCGAGCTAGTGGACAAGGACAAGGACAAGTGTAAACTTGTAGGGTACATAATTGTACCGAGCTAGAGGACAAGGACAAGGACAAGTGTGTAAACTTGTAGGGTACATAATTGTACAAAGCTAGTGGACAAGGACAAGGACAAGTGTGTAAACTTGTAGGGTACATAATTGTACTGAGCTAGAGGACAAGGACAAGGACAAGTGTAAACTTGTAGGGTACATAATTGTACCGAGCTAGAGGACAAGGACAAGGACAAGTGTGTAAACTTGTAGGGTACATAATTGTACAAAGCTAGTGGACAAGGACAAGGACAAGTGTGTAAACTTGTAGGGTAAATAATTGTACCGAGCTAGTGGACAAGGACAAGGACAAGTGTGTAAACTTGTAGGGTACATAATTGTACCGAGCTAGAGGACAAGGACAAGTGTGTAAACTTGTAGGGTACATAATTGTACTGAGCTAGAGGACAAGGACAAGGACAAGTGTGTAAACTTGTAGGGTACATAATTGTACAAAGCTAGTGGACAAGGACAAGGACAAGTGTGTAAACTTGTAGGGTACATAATTGTACTGAGCTAGAGGACAAGGACAAGGACAAGTGTGTAAACTTGTAGGGTACATAATTGTACTGAGCTAGAGGACAAGGACAAGGACAAGTGTGTAAACTTGTAGGGTACATAATTGTACAAAGCTAGTGGACAAGGAGAAGGACAAGTGTGTAAACTTGTAGGGTACATAATTGTACCAAGCTAGAGGAGAAGGACAAGGACAAGTGTGTAAACTTGTGGGGTACATAATTGTACCGAGCTAGAGGACAAGGACAAGGACAAGTGTGTAAACTTGTAGGGTAAATAATTGTACCAAGCTAGTGGACAAGGACAAGGACAAGTGTGTAAACTTGTAGGGTACATAATTATACCAAGCTAGAGGACAAGGACAAGGACAAGTGTGTAAACTTGTAGGGTACATAATTGTACCGAGCTAGAGGACAAGGACAAGGACAAGTGTGTAAACTTTTAGGGTACATAATTGTACCGAGCTAGAAGGACAAGTGTGTAAACTTGTAGGGTACATAATTGTACAGAGCTAGAGGACAAGAACAAGGACAAGTGTGTAAACTGGTAGGGTACATAATTGTACCAAGCTAGAGGACAAGGACAAGGACAAGTGTGTAAACTTGTAGGGTACATAATGTACCGAGCTAGAGGACAAGGACAAGGACAAGTGTGTAAACTTGTAGGGTACATAATTGTACCAAACTAGAGGACAAGGACAAGTGTGTAAACTTGTAGGGTACATAATTATACCGAGCTAGTGGACAAGGACAAGGACAAGTGTGTAAACTTGTAGGGTACATAATTGTACCGAGCTAGAAGGACAAGTGTGTAAACTTGTAGGGTACATAATTGTACCGAGCTAGAGGACAAGGACAAGGACAAGTGTGTAAACTTGTAGGGTGCATAATTGTACAAAGCTAGTGGACAAGGACAAGGACAAGTGTGTAAACTTGTAGGGTAAATAATTGTATCGAGCTAGTGGACAAGGACAAGGACAAGTGTGTAAACTTGTAGGGTACATAATTGTACCGAGCTAGAGGACAAGGACAAGGACAAGTGTATAAACTTGTAGGGTACATAATTGTACCAAGCTAGTAGACAAGGACAAGTGTGTAAACTTGTAGGGTACATAATTGTACCGAGCTAGTGGACAAGGACAAGGACAAGTGTGTAAACTTGTAGGGTACATAATTGTACCGAGCTAGAGGACAAGGACAAGGACAAGTGTGTAAACTTGTAGGGTACATAATTGTACCGAGCTAGAAGGAAAAGTGTGTAAACTTGTAGGGTACATAATTGTACCAAGCTAGAGGACAAGGACAAGGACAAGTGTGTAAACTTGTAGGGTACATAATTGTACCGAGCTAGTGGACAAGGACAAGGACAAGTGTGTAAACTTGTAGGGTACATAATTGTACCGAGCTAGAGGACAAGGACAAGGACAAGTGTGTAAACTTGTAGGGTACATAATTGTACAAAGCTAGTGGACAAGGACAAGGACAAGTGTGTAAACTTGTAGGGTAAATAATTGTACCGAGCTAGTGGACAAGGACAAGGACAAGTGTGTAAACTTGTAGGGTACATAATTGTACCGAGCTAGAGGACAAGGACAAGTGTGTAAACTTGTAGGGTACATAATTGTACTGAGCTAGAGGACAAGGACAAGGACAAGTGTGTAAACTTGTAGGGTACATAATTGTACAAAGCTAGTGGACAAGGACAAGGACAAGTGTGTAAACTTGTAGGGTACATAATTGTACTGAGCTAGAGGACAAGGACAAGGACAAGTGTGTAAACTTGTAGGGTACATAATTGTACTGAGCTAGAGGACAAGGACAAGGACAAGTGTGTAAACTTGTAGGGTACATAATTGTACAAAGCTAGTGGACAAGGAGAAGGACAAGTGTGTAAACTTGTAGGGTACATAATTGTACCAAGCTAGAGGAGAAGGACAAGGACAAGTGTGTAAACTTGTGGGGTACATAATTGTACCGAGCTAGAGGACAAGGACAAGGACAAGTGTGTAAACTTGTAGGGTAAATAATTGTACCAAGCTAGTGGACAAGGACAAGGACAAGTGTGTAAACTTGTAGGGTACATAATTGTACCAAGCTAGAGGACAAGGACAAGGACAAGTGTGTAAACTTGTAGGGTACATAATTCTACCGAGCTAGAGGACAAGGACAAGGACAAGTGTGTAAACTTTTAGGGTACATAATTGTACCGAGCTAGAAGGACAAGTGTGTAAACTTGTAGGGTACATAATTGTACAGAGCTAGAGGACAAGGACAAGGACAAGTGTGTAAACTGGTAGGGTACATAATTGTACCAAGCTAGAGGACAAGGACAAGGACAAGTGTGTAAACTTGTAGGGTACATAATGTACCGAGCTAGAGGACAAGGACAAGGACAAGTGTGTAAACTTGTAGGGTACATAATTGTACCAAACTAGAGGACAAGGACAAGTGTGTAAACTTGTAGGGTACATAATTATACCGACCTAGTGGACAAGGACAAGGACAAGTGTGTAAACTTGTAGGGTACATAATTGTACCGAGCTAGAAGGACAAGTGTGTAAACTTGTAGGGTACATAATTGTACCGAGCTAGAGGACAAGGACAAGGACAAGTGTGTAAACTTGTAGGGTACATAATTGTACAAAGCTAGTGGACAAGGACAAGGACAAGTGTGTAAACTTGTAGGGTAAATAATTGTATCGAGCTAGTGGACAAGGACAAGGACAAGTGTGTAAACTTGTAGGGTACATAATTGTACCGAGCTAGAGGACAAGGACAAGGACAAGTGTATAAACTTGTAGGGTACATAATTGTACCAAGCTAGTAGACAAGGACAAGTGTGTAAACTTGTAGGGTACATAATTGTACCGAGCTAGTGGACAAGGACAAGGACAAGTGTGTAAACTTGTAGGGTACATAATTGTACCGAGCTAGAGGACAAGGACAAGGACAAGTGTGTAAACTTGTAGGGTACATAATTGTACCGAGCTAGAAGGAAAAGTGTGTAAACTTGTAGGGTACATAATTGTACCAAGCTAGAGGACAAGGACAAGGACAAGTGTAAACTTGTAGGGTACATAATTGTACCGAGCTAGTGGACAAGGACAAGGACAAGTGTGTAAACTTGTAGGGTACATAATTGTACCGAGCTAGAGGACAAGGACAAGGACAAGTGTGTAAACTAGTAGGGTACATAATTGTACCGAGCTAGAGGACAAGGACAAGGACAAGTTTGTAAACTTGTAGGGTACATAATTGTACTGAGCTAGAGGACAAGGACAAGGACAAGTGTGTAAACTTGTAGGGTACATAATTGTACAAAGCTAGTGGACAAGGACAAGGACAAGTGTGTAAACTTGTAGGGTACATAATTGTACTGAGGTAGAGGACAAGGACAAGGACAAGTGTGTAAACTTGTAGGGTACATAATTGTACCGAGCTAGAGGACAAGGACAAGGACAAGTGTGTAAACTTGTAGGGTACATAATTGTACAAAGCTAGTGGACAAGGACAAGGACAAGTGTGTAAACTTGTAGGGTAAATAATTGTACCGAGCTAGTGGACAAGGACAAGGACAAGTGTGTAAACTTGTAGGGTACATAATTGTACCGAGCTAGAGGACAAGGACAAGGACAAGTGTGTAAACTTGTAGGGTACATAATTGTACTGAGCTAGAGGACAAGGACAAGGACAAGTGTGTAAACTTGTAGGGTACATAATTGTACAAAGCTAGTGGACAAGGACAAGGAAAAGTGTGTAAACTTGTAGGGTACATAATTGTACTGAGCTAGAGGACAAGGACAAGGACAAGTGTGTAAACTTGTAGGGTACATAATTGTACTGAGCTAGAGGACAAGGACAAGGACAAGTGTGTAAACTTGTAGGGTACATAATTGTACAAAGCAAGTGGACAAGGACAAGGACAAGTGTGTAAACTTGTAGGGTACATAATTGTACCAAGCTAGAGGACAAGGACAAGGACAAGTGTGTAAACTTGTGGGGTACATAATTGTACCGAGCTAGAGGACAAGGACAAGGACAAGTGTGTAAACTTGTAGGGTAAATAATTGTACCAAGGTAGTGGACAAGGACAAGGACAAGTGTGTAAACTTGTAGGGTACATAATTGTACCAAGCTAGAGGACAAGGACAAGGACAAGTGTAAACTTGTAGGGTACATAATTGTACCGAGCTAGAGGACAAGGACAAGGACAAGTGTGTAAACTTTTAGGGTACATAATTGTACCGAGCTAGAAGGACAAGTGTGTAAACTTGTAGGGTACATAATTGTACCAAGCTAGAGGACAAGGACAAGGACAAGTGTGTAAACTTGTAGGGTACATAATGTACCGAGCTAGAGGACAAGGACAAGGACAAGTGTGTAAACTTGTAGGGTACATAATTGTACCAAACTAGAGGACAAGGACAAGTGTGTAAACTTGTAGGGTACATAATTGTACCGACCTAGTGGACAAGGACAAGGACAAGTGTGTAAACTTGTAGGGTACATAATTGTACCGAGCTAGAAGGACAAGTGTGTAAACTTGTAGGGTACATAATTGTACCGAGCTAGAGGACAAGGACAAGGACAAGTGTGTAAACTTGTAGGGTACATAATTGTACAAAGCTAGTGGACAAGGACAAGGACAAGTGTGTAAACTTGTAGGGTAAATAATTGTATCGAGCTAGTGGACAAGGACAAGGACAAGTGTGTAAACTTGTAGGGTACATAATTGTACCGAGCTAGAGGACAAGGACAAGGACAAGTGTATAAACTTGTAGGGTACATAATTGTACCAAGCTAGTAGACAAGGACAAGTGTGTAAACTTGTAGGGTACATAATTGTACCGAGCTAGTGGACAAGGACAAGGACAAGTGTGTAAACTTGTAGGGTACATAATTGTACCGAGCTAGAGGACAAGGACAAGGACAAGTGTGTAAACTTGTAGGGTACATAATTGTACCGAGCTAGAAGGAAAAGTGTGTAAACTTGTAGGGTACATAATTGTACCAAGCTAGAGGACAAGGACAAGGACAAGTGTAAACTTGTAGGGTACATAATTGTACCGAGCTAGTGGACAAGGACAAGGACAAGTGTGTAAACTTGTAGGGTACATAATTGTACCGAGCTAGAGGACAAGGACAAGGACAAGTGTGTAAACTAGTAGGGTACATAATTGTACCGAGCTAGAGGACAAGGACAAGGACAAGTTTGTAAACTTGTAGGGTACATAATTGTACTGAGCTAGAGGACAAGGACAAGGACAAGTGTGTAAACTTGTAGGGTACATAATTGTACAAAGCTAGTGGACAAGGACAAGGACAAGTGTGTAAACTTGTAGGGTACATAATTGTACTGAGGTAGAGGACAAGGACAAGGACAAGTGTGTAAACTTGTAGGGTACATAATTGTACCGAGCTAGAGGACAAGGACAAGGACAAGTGTGTAAACTTGTAGGGTACATAATTGTACAAAGCTAGTGGACAAGGACAAGGACAAGTGTGTAAACTTGTAGGGTAAATAATTGTACCGAGCTAGTGGACAAGGACAAGGACAAGTGTGTAAACTTGTAGGGTACATAATTGTACCGAGCTAGAGGACAAGGACAAGGACAAGTGTGTAAACTTGTAGGGTACATAATTGTACTGAGCTAGAGGACAAGGACAAGGACAAGTGTGTAAACTTGTAGGGTACATAATTGTACAAAGCTAGTGGACAAGGACAAGGAAAAGTGTGTAAACTTGTAGGGTACATAATTGTACTGAGCTAGAGGACAAGGACAAGGACAAGTGTGTAAACTTGTAGGGTACATAATTGTACTGAGCTAGAGGACAAGGACAAGGACAAGTGTGTAAACTTGTAGGGTACATAATTGTACAAAGCAAGTGGACAAGGACAAGGACAAGTGTGTAAACTTGTAGGGTACATAATTGTACCAAGCTAGAGGACAAGGACAAGGACAAGTGTGTAAACTTGTGGGGTACATAATTGTACCGAGCTAGAGGACAAGGACAAGGACAAGTGTGTAAACTTGTAGGGTAAATAATTGTACCAAGGTAGTGGACAAGGACAAGGACAAGTGTGTAAACTTGTAGGGTACATAATTGTACCAAGCTAGAGGACAAGGACAAGGACAAGTGTGTAAACTTGTAGGGTACATAATTGTACCAAGCTAGAGGACAAGGACAAGGACAAGTGTGTAAACTTGTAGGGTACATAATTGTACCGAGCTAGAAGGACAAGTGTGTAAACTTGTAGGGTACATAATTGTACCAAGCTAGAGGACAAGGACAAGGACAAGTGTGTAAACTTGTAGGGTACATAATGTACCGAGCTAGAGGACAAGGACAAGGACAAGTGTGTAAACTTGTAGGGTACATAATTGTACCAAACTAGAGGACAAGGACAAGTGTGTAAACTTGTAGGGTACATAATTATACCGAGCTAGTGGACAAGGACAAGGACAAGTGTGTAAACTTGTAGGGTACATAATTGTACCGAGCTAGAAGGACAAGTGTGTAAACTTGTAGGGTACATAATTGTACCGAGCTAGAGGACAAGGACAAGGACAAGTGTGTAAACTTGTAGGGTGCATAATTGTACAAAGCTAGTGGACAAGGACAAGGACAAGTGTGTAAACTTGTAGGGTAAATAATTGTATCGAGCTAGTGGACAAGGACAAGGACAAGTGTGTAAACTTGTAGGGTACATAATTGTACCGAGCTAGAGGACAAGGACAAGGACAAGTGTATAAACTTGTAGGGTACATAATTGTACCAAGCTAGTAGACAAGGACAAGTGTGTAAACTTGTAGGGTACATAATTGTACCGAGCTAGTGGACAAGGACAAGGACAAGTGTGTAAACTTGTAGGGTACATAATTGTACCGAGCTAGAGGACAAGGACAAGGACAAGTGTGTAAACTTGTAGGGTACATAATTGTACCGAGCTAGAAGGAAAAGTGTGTAAACTTGTAGGGTACATAATTGTACCAAGCTAGAGGACAAGGACAAGGACAAGTGTGTAAACTTGTAGGGTACATAATTGTACCGAGCTAGTGGACAAGGACAAGGACAAGTGTGTAAACTTGTAGGGTACATAATTGTACCGAGCTAGAGGACAAGGACAAGGACAAGTGTGTAAACTTGTAGGGTACATAATTGTACAAAGCTAGTGGACAAGGACAAGGACAAGTGTGTAAACTTGTAGGGTAAATAATTGTACCGAGCTAGTGGACAAGGACAAGGACAAGTGTGTAAACTTGTAGGGTACATAATTGTACCGAGCTAGAGGACAAGGACAAGTGTGTAAACTTGTAGGGTACATAATTGTACTGAGCTAGAGGACAAGGACAAGGACAAGTGTGTAAACTTGTAGGGTACATAATTGTACAAAGCTAGTGGACAAGGACAAGGACAAGTGTGTAAACTTGTAGGGTACATAATTGTACTGAGTTAGAGGACAAGGACAAGGACAAGTGTGTAAACTTGTAGGGTACATAATTGTACTGAGCTAGAGGACAAGGACAAGGACAAGTGTGTAAACTTGTAGGGTACATAATTGTACAAAGCTAGTGGACAAGGAGAAGGACAAGTGTGTAAACTTGTAGGGTACATAATTGTACCAAGCTAGAGGAGAAGGACAAGGACAAGTGTGTAAACTTGTGGGGTACATAATTGTACCGAGCTAGAGGACAAGGACAAGGACAAGTGTGTAAACTTGTAGGGTAAATAATTGTACCAAGCTAGTGGACAAGGACAAGGACAAGTGTGTAAACTTGTAGGGTACATAATTGTACCAAGCTAGAGGACAAGGACAAGGACAAGTGTGTAAACTTGTAGGGTACATAATTCTACCGAGCTAGAGGACAAGGACAAGGACAAGTGTGTTAACTTTTAGGGTACATAATTGTACCGAGCTAGAAGGACAAGTGTGTAAACTTGTAGGGTACATAATTGTACAGAGCTAGAGGACAAGGACAAGGACAAGTGTGTAAACTGGTAGGGTACATAATTGTACCAAGCTAGAGGACAAGGACAAGGACAAGTGTGTAAACTTGTAGGGTACATAATGTACCGAGCTAGAGGACAAGGACAAGGACAAGTGTGTAAACTTGTAGGGTACATAATTGTACCAAACTAGAGGACAAGGACAAGTGTGTAAACTTGTAGGGTACATAATTATACCGACCTAGTGGACAAGGACAAGGACAAGTGTGTAAACTTGTAGGGTACATAATTGTACCGAGCTAGAAGGACAAGTGTGTAAACTTGTAGGGTACATAATTGTACCGAGCTAGAGGACAAGGACAAGGACAAGTGTGTAAACTTGTAGGGTACATAATTGTACAAAGCTAGTGGACAAGGACAAGGACAAGTGTGTAAACTTGTAGGGTAAATAATTGTATCGAGCTAGTGGACAAGGACAAGGACAAGTGTGTAAACTTGTAGGGTACATAATTGTACCGAGCTAGAGGACAAGGACAAGGACAAGTGTATAAACTTGTAGGGTACATAATTGTACCAAGCTAGTAGACAAGGACAAGTGTGTAAACTTGTAGGGTACATAATTGTACCGAGCTAGTGGACAAGGACAAGGACAAGTGTGTAAACTTGTAGGGTACATAATTGTACCGAGCTAGAGGACAAGGACAAGGACAAGTGTGTAAACTTGTAGGGTACATAATTGTACCGAGCTAGAAGGAAAAGTGTGTAAACTTGTAGGGTACATAATTGTACCAAGCTAGAGGACAAGGACAAGGACAAGTGTGTAAACTTGTAGGGTACATAATTGTACCGAGCTAGTGGACAAGGACAAGGACAAGTGTGTAAACTTGTAGGGTACATAATTGTACCGAGCTAGAGGACAAGGACAAGGACAAGTGTGTAAACTAGTAGGGTACATAATTGTACCGAGCTAGAGGACAAGGACAAGGACAAGTTTGTAAACTTGTAGGGTACATAATTGTACTGAGCTAGAGGACAAGGACAAGGACAAGTGTGTAAACTTGTAGGGTACATAATTGTACAAAGCTAGTGGACAAGGACAAGGACAAGTGTGTAAACTTGTAGGGTACATAATTGTACTGAGGTAGAGGACAAGGACAAGGACAAGTGTGTAAACTTGTAGGGTACATAATTGTACCGAGCTAGAGGACAAGGACAAGGACAAGTGTGTAAACTTGTAGGGTACATAATTGTACAAAGCTAGTGGACAAGGACAAGGACAAGTGTGTAAACTTGTAGGGTAAATAATTGTACCGAGCTAGTGGACAAGGACAAGGACAAGTGTGTAAACTTGTAGGGTACATAATTGTACCGAGCTAGAGGACAAGGACAAGGACAAGTGTGTAAACTTGTAGGGTACATAATTGTACTGAGCTAGAGGACAAGGACAAGGACAAGTGTGTAAACTTGTAGGGTACATAATTGTACAAAGCTAGTGGACAAGGACAAGGAAAAGTGTGTAAACTTGTAGGGTACATAATTGTACTGAGCTAGAGGACAAGGACAAGGACAAGTGTGTAAACTTGTAGGGTACATAATTGTACTGAGCTAGAGGACAAGGACAAGGACAAGTGTGTAAACTTGTAGGGTACATAATTGTACAAAGCAAGTGGACAAGGACAAGGACAAGTGTGTAAACTTGTAGGGTACATAATTGTACCAAGCTAGAGGACAAGGACAAGGACAAGTGTGTAAACTTGTGGGGTACATAATTGTACCGAGCTAGAGGACAAGGACAAGGACAAGTGTGTAAACTTGTAGGGTAAATAATTGTACCAAGGTAGTGGACAAGGACAAGGACAAGTGTGTAAACTTGTAGGGTACATAATTGTACCAAGCTAGAGGACAAGGACAAGGACAAGTGTGTAAACTTGTAGGGTACATAATTGTACCGAGCTAGAGGACAAGGACAAGGACAAGTGTGTAAACTTTTAGGGTACATAATTGTACCGAGCTAGAAGGACAAGTGTGTAAACTTGTAGGGTACATAATTGTACAGAGCTAGAGGACAAGGACAAGGACAAGTGTGTAAACTGGTAGGGTACATAATTGTACCAAGCTAGAGGACAAGGACAAGGACAAGTGTGTAAACTTGTAGGGTACATAATTGTACCGAGCTAGAGGACAAGGACAAGGACAAGTGTGTAAACTTGTAGGGTACATAATTGTACCGAGCTAGAGGACAAGAACAAGTGTGTAAACTTGTAGGGTACATAATTATACCGAGCTAGTGGACAAGGACAAGGACAAGTGTGTAAACTTGTAGGGTACATAATTGTACCGAGCTAGAGGACAAGGACAAGGACAAGTGTGTAAACTTGTAGGGTACATAATTGTACCGAGCTAGAGGACAAGGACAAGGAGAAGTGTGTAAACTTGTAGGGTACATAATTGTACCGAGCTAGAAGGAGAAGTTTGTAAACTTGTAGGGTAAATAATTGTACCAAGCTAGAGGACAAGGACAAGGACAAGTGTGTAAACTTGTAGGGTACATAATTGTACCAAGCTAGAGGACAAGGACAAGGACAAGTGTGTAAACTTGTAGGGTACATAATTGTACCAGGAGGACAAGTTTGTTACTTACCGAGGACAAATTTGTATTAGTACAAATTTGTATATATTTATAGATTATATATAGTTCATTAGAGAACGCAAAGAGCAGTTGTAAATATTTTAGTTCATTGAAGTCAATTTATGAATAAAGTTTACTTGTTTAATATTTTGTAAATAAAACATTTTGAATCCAGTATCAAACTGGTAACGAACCTATTCTACAATAGAAACAGACACGCTTACCCTGTGTACACGTTACGAAACTAACCAAATTCTACCATTAAGTAGTCTTGATTTCAGAATACCACGATGCTAGTGTTATGAGATGATTTGGATAGGAGTTTTACAGAATAGAGAATAATTTGCTAATAATATTAAAAAAAAAAAAAAAAAAAGTAGAGAAAAATGGACCAAAAACAGAACAAAAAGAGAAAAATTGTGCGCTTAAATGTAAAGAATAGAGAATAATGAGCAAAAAAATATAAAGAATAGAGAAAAATTGTCTAAACAATTAAAGAAAAAAAAGTAATGAAGGACCCCAACTCTACCCTCTTGTGACAGAAAATAAATGATTATGTTTAACTCGGTCGTCAAAAGTTTTCACCATGTTTTCGTTCTGAATTGCATTTAATTTGCCACTAGACGTTAAGGATGTTCGCTACTCTGTTTCAAAATAACAAGCTTATAAAAAGACTGTTATAAATTGATAGTATATATATATAAATATAATATATAATAACGAAATAAAAAAAGCAGGAAAAAAATGAATGATCCGCGTGTCATCTTAGTTCACATTTCTTTTTTCTAATAAAGGAATTGTTATCAACACAAAGTTCGGTCTAAAATGTATATATACGTGGTTGTATATATTGATTGATGCTTGTTTAACGTTCATTGGCAAATTTTTCATTCATATTAAGGATGAGAACAAATTATACAACATGTAAGTCGACGGAGTAAATGACAGGAAATTAGGAATGTCACTAGGAAAAGATGTTGACTGTCTTTGATTTCAGTACACATTTTGCATTAAAAAAATGCCACCTATGTTTCCCTCAGAAAGATTTTACAGGGTTCTTTAAGATTACATGTAATATACATGTAATATAATTACGTCTCTATTTCGATCAGACGTGGCTGTGTATTTATATATCATCTACCTACTCTGCAAAGTATTTAACTGCCGAACGGAAGGTCATGTGAGGACATAATTTCTATACCCCATTCAAAAATTCGGGTTTATAAATGGACAGCAATTTCCTTCGTGAATTTACAATAATTCTTCCGTATCATCCATTGAATTGATATTATAATCGTCCTTGTAAAGGGCACACATAAACAAGAATAAAATCTCTACAATTTTACAAAATTAAATATAACTAATGAATAATATAAATGTAATAATATAACGAACAAACATACTTCGAGGAAGTGAATGGAACAGATCTAGATATAGTTAACTATCTGGTTTCCTAAATAAATATTTCACCATTTCCTATTGAAAATTGAAAATTACTTTAACAAACAAAATAAACATTTTAAATTGTTGCAATCATAAATGTCTAATAGAAAAAAGATAGCCGTAGTTTCTGCCAACTCATATTAATTCCGTCCACATCGATTGGCCATTCAATTAGACTCACATCTTTCCACACTGTAGCGAATTCGCTGGGCATATCTTTTGTTCCGATGCCTTTCGCAATTACTATAATCTTTTGTAAATCCCTAGAAAATTTCTCGTATTTAGCTCTTTCGATCTCAAAACTGCTCCATTCCCGCTCCTTGAAAGATGGTGTGACGATGAAAATTATATGCCTACTTTCTTGTATTGAAACGGTGCGTGCATCGACAATGGAATCCCCAATGAAAAAATCGCGATCTTCGCAGCACATAGTTAAACCCCATTCCTGTTCTATTTTCGGCTGCAAAATGTTCTTTATAAAAGATTCTCCATCATCTGAATATGAAACGTATACATCATACTTATAATCAACATTCAAACTTTTTGCAGCCATTTTGAGAAATTTTCGTTGACAAAAGAATATTAATCGCCATCGGAAGTTATACAGTAAAGTCGCAAAAATAGTCAAGAGGATAATGCAAGTCAGTAGTGAAACACCAAATTTTAGCCATAATATACCGTTGCAGTCCGAATAATAATCGTGAATTTTGTCATATACAGTTAACGTGTTGCTTATTTGATTCGTATCTAACCTGCACGTGTAATTTCCATCGGAATCTAAAATGGCGTCCGTAGAACGTATCCAATACAAAAATGACACTGTATCACAGTGGCAAAGAAAAGGATTTGAAACAAGAGAAACTTTAAATTTGCCCAATTTCTTTTGTTGTCTGTCGATCCATTCCCTAATATTTCCGTCGAGCGTTGACAGAAGGTTAAACGATAAATCAATTTGATTAATATTGGTTAAAGACGTTACTACCTCAGGAACCGTTTGAAACAAATTATCACGTAAATTTAAATACTTCAAATGTTTCAATCCATCCAAAAATCTTCTGTTTAAGACCCATATAAAATTGTTTGATAAATCCAAGTATTCAACATTTGGAGCCCAGTTAAAAATTCCAATATGACTGTTACTGTCATTAAAAATTCTAAATAACTTTGCCTTTGACATCCTTAATGTTGTTAAATTTGACATCAGAGGAAATTTATCTAATGTCCTGTCGGCATTTATTCCTTATATGTCAAGAGACTTTACCCGTATTTTACCAATAAATGTGAACTTTGGGAAAATTGTAGTATCAAAATCGGAAACGTCAAATTTTTCCAAAGAACTTTCGTTGAAAACGACTTCATCAAATAGAAATTTTGCCATGATATGACTAGCTCTAAATTCCTTGAGACTTTTAGGGGCATACAAAACAACTTTTTTCGGCATTGGATTAGAATTCGATTTCAATGAAATCGCGTCATCGATTCTAGGGGTTGTATCATTATAAAATTTCGGGTTTCTGTATCCTAATGCAAAATATGAATGATCATATATTTCAAGATTTGTTAATCTTTTGAAGAATTCCATAAACTCTTCTATAAAGTATTTAAAGCTGAAATCATTTGCAGTTAAATGTATATTCCTGAAACACTCCGGATGTTCAAATGCCAGTAGTGAATTGTTTCTAAATGCAACAATGTTATTGAAAGATATATCTAGCGTTTTAATACACATGGTTTTTATATAGCTCATCATTTCCTCGGTGAGGACTACATCATAGTAAAATGTTTTCACTTTTGCAAAGGTCACGTCGTGGAAATTAATTATTTCCATCGTTTGGTTCTCGAACGGATATAACATTCGGAAGGCTTGAACCAAATGAATAGGGCTTTTACTTACGTCCAGAACACTGAGCTTTGGAAAATGTCTTAAGGCATTTATCTCGACAACAAAGAAATAACTGCAATCATTCATGTAAAGTTCGGTTATACTTCCAGGAAGATTTCCGAATGTGTCGTTTGTCAAATGGTTGACGAAGCAGTTTTCAAACCGTATATGTGTCAATTCAACCATTCCACGAAACTGGTTCGGAAATTTAGGAAAACATACCAGATCTATTGTTAAGCTTCGTAACTTTGTTAGATGTTCCACAGGAATGTTATAAGATATATCTGTAGATTTGTCACAGTCTGTTTTCATCATATTTTGACCAATGTCCAATTCTGTCATGGTAAGAACAGGAATACTTGCTGAATACGAATCGGTTAAATTTAACGAATTCCCCGACGAATCCAGTTGCGTGAGCAATGGAAGACCAACTAAGTCACTGAAATCGAGGCTTCGTAACTTATTCCTACTAATGTTCACTGTCGATAATAATTTGTAATTTGATAAAACACTGCTGTTGATGGTCTCTATATAGTTTTCCGATATATCTAAGATATTTAAATCTTTCGGCAAATGTTGTGGTATTTGAGTCAACTGCTGATTTCGGCAATCAGCAAGTATGACGCCAAATGCTGATTTACTAACTGAACAATCCATCTGTACTTGTGGTAATACCCAGAATAAAATTAAATGAAACAACACTATTTGAAACATTATTATTCAAGTTACAGTAACTGACTGTATACCGGAATTTCTAACACACAAATGTTTATAACATTTTTCACGCGTGTTTAAAAAACGCATTAAAATATTTGGTCCCCTGTCATTTATATATAAATAGACTTGTTGTTCACGATATTTCTTTCAACTGATTTGTATTTGAATTGAAGCAACCGATCGTATAGTGTTAATTTGTGAAAGGGGTAGGATTAATTCAATCAAATATGGTTGGTAAATCCGTAACAGGAAGATATATAATACAAAAGAATGTCAGCTGAACGCACACAAAAAAAAAAGCAAATATTAATGAAATGACATTTAAAAATAAAATCTAAATCAAATGCGTTTTGATACAAATTACACCTGATAAAACACCTTACTTTGATCTCGATGGGGACGAGAGACTTTAATAAATTTATCTTGTTTTAATATCTTTACCTTATATGTAACCCACTTTGACATTTCCAGGCTTATGGAGGTAGAACGTCGTTGTTAGAAAAACGCTGTAAACTAATATAAAGATGATAAATATCACGATTCAATTGAATACTGTTACATATTTATAATGAAGATATAAACACTTTACCTTGGCTTCTTTTTGAGGGCACTGAAATAGACATCGTATCTACATTCTGAAGAAGTTTTACATTATCGGGTGAAGTGAAAAATATTTGAATCTATATTTTAGATTGATCAAAAATCTCAAAATTCTCTGCTAGATAGATTCACGGGTGTCATTCGGTTTATCGAGAAAAATGATCGTGAAAGAATACCTAACGGTGGTCAAGCATTGCGATTGGATCGTGAAAGATCTCGTATCGGATCGTGAATGTAATTAAATGTAAATTCTACTTCAAAATCTGTGAAAAAATCGCTGAATTTTTAAAACGCAGAACAAATCCGAAAAAAAACCAAAATGTGTCTGTCAAAATGATTCAACTTTCTCAACAATACTGTGCAATAAGATATAGAAAATATGCAGTACTTTATGAGATTACACAAAAGGCGCAATACATGTCTATGGGATTCATTGAAAAAACTTGAAAAAAAAACACTTTGTGTACCTATAATGGTCACATTCCAATACATGTATATCATGATATATTTGAAACTCAATCTTTGGTGTGTCCGATAGTACAGTAAAATAAAAGTATGCTCTTCCCTTGAAACCGTTCATTTCTTTATGAAAACCTTGAATTTTGTTGATTTTTATCAGACTTGATCGTGAAAGATCCGGCACCGCATTATTTTGATCATGAAAGTCGATGCGTGACCAAACTTAATAATCAGAAAACGATATATCTTTTACCAATTGATATACTTGCGTGTGACTAAACATTAAAGCTTTCATTTTTTCATTTTGTTTTATTTTTTATTTTTTAAATTTTTTTTTAAATTCAACACTTACCTCGAAAGTTAAAAAAATATCAAAAAAAGTGTCTAAATAAGTTGATTCCCAAAATAGAAGGACCTGCACGAGCGTAAATTGTCGAAAAGTAAAGGTATATATATTTATCTTACCTCCTATACATTTCTAGGAATATGATTGGTTAAAAGCGTCCGCGTGGAGACCGTGTATATTCCATATTAGGTTAGTAGGGAGGCGGGGCTTATTTCAATACACGGTTAGTAGTGGAGTTACGACTTTCGCCCTATTTGATTGTTTAAATGTATTGAAAGTTCTGTTTGATATTGTTATATCAAGGTTGTTGATAATAAATTGTTATTGTTGACATTATTTTTTTGTGTGCAGACCAATGGAATTAGGTTCTTAAAATTGAACACTTGAACACTTTAGTATAAAAATAAGAAGATGTAGTATGATTGCAAATGAGACAACTCTAGTCTAAATGCAACACATAAAGATAGTCGGTAAGATAAATTCGTTACATAGTGTGTTAGTGACCTAATACGATATATACGGGGTCAGTAAATTCCATATGGGGTTCGAGCGTCGCTCTTACCCCATATGGAATTTACTGACCCCGTATATATCGTATTAGGTCACTAACACACTATGTAACTAATAGTATGTATCTTTAAATGCATCCGCCGTGGAAATATATGCATGTGTACGCAAATTTTTTGTAAGGGTTGTTACTTTCAGTTACGTGGAGTGTCGTTCGTGCATACATACATGTAGTATGACAATATTGTTATTTCGAGGCTGCGCCGACACAAACTAACTAGAGGCTCCAAGGACCCTGTGTCGCTCACCTGATATTTTTATTTACAATTGATGCATGATAAATGCAACTGTTGTACTGTCGTTTAGTTTCTGAGATATAAGACTAAAAAGTGCGTTTGAAACCTGTTTTATTTCAGCCATGTGTGCCATGTTGGCAGGCAGGGTCATCATACACAGTGGTCCCTGGATATCCTAGTGGTGATTTAAACCAAGTTTGGTTTAATTTGACAGTAGTTTTAGGGGAGAATTTTTGTACAATTTATCTAACGAGAAATGCGAAGTGATGAGAAAGTTTGTTGTGAAGTTTTATTGTTTCCTATTAATGATTTCTGCAAAATTCAGTTGATTGTGCAAGGGTTGTATAGCCAGCTGAGGTCGTTAAAACTCTCATTTGTTGTTGCAAAATTCAAGTGGTTTTGAATTGCTTTGTTGATCTTTTTGTATTCAACTTTTAAACAACAAAGTACAACAAATATGATGACTGATACTCATGACACTGAAAATATGGTCTTCATTCTTGTGAAGAAAATGGTAAGGTTTGAAATATTTCGTAAATATTAATTCAATACCAATACTTTAATTTGTATTGGATTTATCCCAGGAAATGAGAACAAGGGACACAATTAAATTAAATTTTTTCCTAAACTTCTGATAAAATATAAAATGAAGAACTATATTTTTTAATGAGAATTTTTTTTTAATAGTTAATTGATAATTTGAACAATAATAATTAAGTTTTAGATCTTGCATGGTTGATTAATTTTCTCTCAAAATTTCTGATATTCTATTAAAGTTTTAAATATAATATGAGGCAGGCATTACCTGTGAAAGGGGATGAAGTCTGTATAAATTAGTGTAGGAATTCAAGCATCATTTGCACTTCGGAATCTGTAGAAAATGAAGCCAAAGTACTGAAACATATCTGACATTCGACCTATTGTTCGGGATTATAGTTGTGACATCATTTTCAATGTAAAGAAAGAAACACCATCATCAGGTATTAATGTGTTTTTTTTTTTTTTTTCATGTTATAGAATTATCAATTATTTTTATTGCCAGTTCATTAGTAGATTGTTTTCTATATTGATTTTCTACTGCAGTTTCAGAAAAGAAGATTACAAAGGAAAACATTTTGTAAAACTTACCAAAATTTACCAAATTAATGAAAATTGTTAAAATTGACTATAAAGGGCAATAACTCCTTAAGGGGACACATAATCACACACCTCAGACCCCCAAAAAAAAAAATTTTGACCCCTAAAATACCTTCATTTAAAGCAAAAGACACTAAATTTTACCAAAAAGCAAAAACACCCAAAAACAGCAAAAACTTTGCTCCCAAAATAATTTTTTACTTTTTATAAAAACCTTAAAACACCCAAAAAAAAAACAAAAAAAATTTCAAAAACAAAAATAAAAAAAGGTCAGGAGAACACACCATGAAAAAATTCTGTTGGATTTTGGAGAAAAAAAATCAATTTTACTTTAAAAATGAAACAACCTACAGCTCCCGATTTATCAATGGATATACCATTATATCCAGAATTACCTACAGAAGATGGACAAAATTATAGACTACAAAAATAACAGAAATAGAAAAACATTAATAAATGAGAGAGATAAACGTAAATCACTATACAAGAAATATAAACGCGGAGTCAATGTTACTGATGGTGTCGATACAAGTTTAATTTCGACTTCCGTTGTTTTAGCTGGTATAGGAATAGCTTTTCCTATCTTGCTTCCAATACAGATTACAGCTATTGTATGTGGAAGTTTAGGAGGTTTAATTAAATTTGCTAGACGCAAGTTAACAACAAAATCAAAAACATTATGAAATTAAAACAATGGCAGAATGTAAATTAAACAGTATAAAAGATTTGATATCAAAATCTTTAACTGATGGACAGATAAGTGAGAATGAATTTAAATCAGTTTTGGATGAATTGGAAAATTACAACAAAATGAAAGAAAATATACGTACAAAACAAACACAAACAGTATTGAATGACAGCGAAAGAAAGAAATTGATAGAAGACACAGAAGCTAGATTAAGAAGTGAATTAAAAAAAAATGGAAAATATCTAATTTTTTTAACAAAATTACAATAGTTAATGACCCTCCCCAATGTATGAACTATAAAAATTTTGATGTAAAAATGGCTGAAGGAGGTGTTGAGTTTGGAAATCCTTTATTTGATCGTGATGATTATGATGAAGAAAAGAAACTACTTTTCGAAATGATGAAGAATTTCAAAGTTCTATAGACAAGGAAACTGAGGTATTAAGAGATTTATCAGAAAATGACACTAAAATTCGCGAAAAGAAATTACCGAAAAATGATAAAAGATTTTATAACGAAAATAATGAATTATATTCAAACAAAATTACAAAGATTTTTTACCAAAGAAGATTTTAATGGAAGAACAATGTTGTATGTAAAAGATGAATATGGTAGGAAATTGCATTAACATATTATCAAAAGAAGTATTAAAATTTTATAAATTTAGCACTATTCAAAGAGAATACGGTGTTGGTGGTACCGAATTTATCAAAGATGTTTTGGGTGTAGACGATTATAAAATATCTGATAGAATAATAGAAGGTAGAGCAGAGTTTCAGAGAATGTTAAATGAAGCACCAATTCGTAAACTCGATGATATAGAAATTCCATTAAAAGAAATATCTACACAACAAGAAGGAGAAGAATTATTAGAAACAGCAAGTAATACCGAAACATCTGTGAAAGAAATAGAAACTTCTTTTATAGAAGCAGGAGTATCTTACAAAGAAATGGAAACTCAAACAGATATTACAAAAAGAGATAGATGGTATAATCAGTGCAATGACATCAGTAAAGAAGAGATTGCAAATGAATTAGCAAAACTGAATGAAACAAATAAAGACTTAGCAAAAGAAAATACTAAATTAGAACAAGCTAAAAAGACAATGATGAATTTCAAATAAATAGAATAAGTAGTCGAATAAGAGAGTTGGAATCTGAGAGAAGTGCAAGACTAGAAGTAATTAATATTAATAAAGAAAAACTACGTAGTCAAGTAAACAAAATTAAAGAAACAATAAATAAAGTGTTATACGAAGACAAAACATTAGGTGAAAGAATTAAAACATTATTCAGAGAACAAGGAATTACAATAGCTAGTATTTTAACCGCTTTTGGAATGATTATTGGTGTTATTGTTGAGGCATTTACTGGTGGAACTACTTTTCTCCTTCTCCTCCTCCTCCACCATCAAAAGGTGGTGTACAAGACTGGATAAAAAACAATTAAAAATCTTGGAAAACTATTATCTTTTCTTGCAGGAAAATTAGCAGCTGCATTACCAGGTATTATAGGTTCTATTGTATCTTGGTTATTGTCTGCAACAAAAGACGTAGTAAATTGGTTTGCAAACAACTTATGGGCTTTGCTTGTTTTGGTTGTTGGTTTATTGTATGCTGCTGCTAGGAATATTTAAAAAATAAATTAATAAATTTTATAAATAATAAGTGCTGTAATACCTAATACAATACTTCCAAATATTATTGCTTTTTATTATCTTCGTGTTCGTCATATTCATTTTTTGTGTTGGTTCTATTTGAACTGGTTCTGATTTTTTGGTTCTGATTTTTTGGTTCTGATTGAGATTGTTGAATCGGTTTTGGTTTATTTGGTTGGAAATCGACAGGATCGAGACCGGTAAAATCAAAATTTTATTATTTAAATCATCATTTAAACCGAGTGTTTGATTTTCTGTTGCAATTACAATTTTGTTGTTATAACCAACAATGGTGTCAATTTGTAATACCATATCACTGGGAGACATATATAAACCAAGTCCATAAGCATAATCAACTTTACTTCTTGCGTATTTTAAAACATTTTGATAATTTTTTATCTGAGTGGGTAAATCGATAGGACTATTAATAACATCTTGTACATTTGCTAAGAATTGTTTTTGTGCATCAAATCCTGTTCCTACTTTTAATATTTCTACCCTTGTTTGAGATTGTGCCCTAATAATGCCCATACAAACATTCTAATAATTTCATTGATACGTTCAATACCTGCTTTTGTAAAACCCTCTGATTTATCTAATATAAATGTTGTCCAAGCCATACTTATATCTTTTGTATGACGAATTGTATCATGAATATTAAAGAAGGGACCATCCCCTGAATGATGATATCTGTATTCACCACTTGGTTTATAATATTCAGAAAAAGTTCCTAATCCTTTAGATGATGATTCTACTTTTTGTCTCCAATCTGTATTTGGAGAAACATCAAATTCATTGCATAATTTTTGATATGCAGCTTTGTCATATGGGTTCTTGTAATAACAGAAAGAAGAATCTGTTGGTAAAGGTGATTTAAGTTCTTTTAAAATTCTGGCAATGCAATAATATAAGTGAAATGTATAAACCGACTTGGTAAGATTTGAGGACTCGGTTATATGGTCATTGTAGGAAACACCACATCCTGTACTTGCACACCAGACTGCAAAGTTTAACTGACATTGCCACCAATCAAATGAAGAATGAATCCATGTATTCCATGGTTCGTTTGTATGTATTGGTGGGTTTTGATATTTTGAAATATATCAGGAAAAGCTGTTTTAAAGTTTTCTTTTGATTTACAAATATTATTTGATCGACAAGATTTATATCTTTTTAGAATACTTAACACTTGGATTATATGATACATTTGGATTATATTTAAATTCTTTTGTTATCATTTTTTATATTAAAATGTACCACACTATTTCAAATATTGATAAGACAATTAACTTACAACAATACATTGATAACAGAGATGGAAATAAACGTATTGGTTTAAAATCTATAAGATATAGTGTAGGTTGGTATAATGTTTATGATGGAGTTATAAGACAAACAGGAGAAAGACTTCATAGGATTAAAGATGGTTATTATAGTTTCCAACAAATAGCGGATGAATTTAAAAAAGATATTGTATTATCCGTAAATGAAACAAATGGTATTGCGTCATTAAACACTCCTATTGAGTTAAGGATAAATGAAGATTTGAAAAATATGTTAGGATTTAATAATGAACGTAAATTCGAACCTAATGAATTACATTATGGAAAAAATTTGTAGATTTTGCTATCCATAAATCATTGTATATCCATTTGGAACAAGTTAGCACTTCTTATAATTATCTTGATGGTATGCCGAGTACTTTGTTGGCTGTTGTTCCAGTTGAAAATAAAGAGTTTGGGGATATTATAACAATAAGATTTGAGAATCCGGAATATAAGTATTTGGTAAATGGTGATATAACAGAATTGAAATTAGAAATAAGAGACGAAAATAATAAAAGATAATTAATAATTTACCAATTAATTGTGTTTTAGAAATTGTATAATTTATTTAATAAAATGAGCATACTTGGTGTCAAGAAAAACACGTAGATACATCGGAAATAAAAAGGAAATATTAAATATGGAGTGAGCTTCGAACAATGGATACTAAGGATAAAGATTTACGCCGAAGTGTCGCTGCCCTAACCATCAGAGTTTTAAATGTTGAAAATATAGTTACTAATATTAAAATAAACCAGACAGAAAAATAATAAGTATAAATGCTGGAATTGATGGTTCAATACATACAAATCAAATGTTTAATTTTGGTGATGGTGGTTATTATGTAATGAACTTTCCAGGACAAATATTGGGTATGGGTTTAGTAAGTCTGAAAACAAACACAGATGATATAGCCGTTATGATGACTGTTAATAATAATGAGCCATATGGTTACGGAATAAGTTTGGGTAGTAGTGTCACACACAGTTATTATAACTTTAATACACCTTTTGAAGTTAAGGCTGGAGATATAATAGGTTTTGTTAGTAAGAGTGATAATTCTGCATGTATCAATACTCTAGTATCAGCGGTAATTGAATTATTTTTATAACAAATTTAATCCTTAAAAATGTCGGCATACGGAAACAAATTAAATCCTTACAGAAAAATAAGAGAACCTCGTGGTGTGAAAGGTATTCGTCAAAGTGTAGTAATAACTAATAATCCTTCAACTATTGATCAAAATCAACAGCTATTAGTGAGATTCCCAATCTAAGCAATAATGATGTTATTGTTCCAGGAACAACAAGATTAGCATTTGAGATAGATCTTACATCATCTACAGACGACAATGCAACCATATATCCAAACATAGGAAGAGCAATAGTTAAAAAAACAACAATTCGTATAAGTGGAAATGAAATTATGTCAATTGATGATAGTGATATTTATCATTGTTATACCGATTTGTGGAAATCTTCATCTGAACGAACAAATATGGCATACCAAGGTATTGGTGAAGCAAACATGTTAAAACACAGAGTTGGTGTAGGTGATAAAGCAAATGATACGGGTGATGAAGCAATTGCATTAGCATATAAAAACAGATTTTGTATCCCACTTGATTTTGAACTATTAGAAACTCATATGCCTTTTTATCAATCAGGTCTTGGTGATAGACTTGAATATGAACTTACATTTAATAATTATAGCAACGTTATTAAATCTACAGATACAGATGCAAGTTACACAATTAAAAACATTTGTTTAGAATTTGATATGGTTTCCGATGCAGAATTAGCAAGACAGATAAGACAACAAGTTGATGGTAAGATGGTTATTTTGTACGATAGAATACTAAGACATAGAAAAATAACCAAAACAAATCTGATACATTGTGGAATATCAATTTAAATGTTCCAGCTAGAAGTATGAAAGGAATTCTAATGTTGTTCGAAGATCCTGAAAGAACAAGCACTGAAACTTATTATAATCCTAATATAACAAAAGTAGAAATGACAATAGAAGGTGTTCCAAATCAGCTATACAGTCAAGGAATGAAAGCATATCAACAATGGGATGAAATAAATAAATTCTTTGCTTTAAATTCTAAAAGAAATAAAGAAACAAATATACTTGCAAAAGATTTAAATTTATCTCATACAAAATTAGAAAAATATCTCACAACTAATTATGCATTATGGTTAGATTTACGTTCAACAGATGATAACTCATTACACGGTTCAGGTAGAAGAATTGAAAATGCCTCTGAAGGTATAACAATCCAAATAACTAAAACAGCAGGAGCAAATAAATCAATAAATGTTTATCTGTTTGTAATCCAGGATGCACAAATTAATTTTGAAGATGGCAGATTTAAAATGTTGATTACTAGTAATTGCTGTCTTGACGAACAAGTTCTGCAATCTTATTCCTTTCGGTAATCAATTCACTTATTTTTATTTCCAATGTAGTTTTTCTTCATTCTCGTATGTTCTTTTCGTTGTTAATTTTTGAGTTTAGTCTTTGCACTAACTTTTTGTCTTGTTAATCTCAACCAAATCCGTCTTTTGTTTTATCACCAAAATCTTCTTTAGCTTTGTTTATTCTATCGGTCAACAATTCAATTTCCTTTTTGTACTGTTTATTTCTGTATCTTGTAAATTTATCGTATTATTATGTTTTGCTAACAACGTTTCTAATTTTCTAATTCATCCGACACTTTAACTAAATTACATCTTCTCAATTCAGATTCCATTTTGAATATGAACATGTCACAATTAGGTAGTTAAGATAGTGTTTACTGCAACTAAGGAGTTGTTTACTGTATCTAAGTAAGTATTTATTGAAACTAAGTACGTGTTTACTGCAACTAAGGAGTTGTTTACTGTATCTAAGTAAGTATTTATTGAAACTAAGTAAGTGTTTACTGCAACTAAGGAGTTGTTTACTTTTGTAAAAGTGTAACTAAGCAAGTGTTTACTGCAACTAAGGAGTTAATCAATAATCCAATTACAGAACTGTTGATATTTTTACATTCCATCTATCATTGTATCACTTACAATTTAAAAATTCAGTCATAGTATTGATTATTTGAATAAAGATAATAAAATGGAGAGAATTATCAATTATCATTTAATTCAATACTAGTTCTCATCTTCTCTTATTAATGTGATAAAATGCTCAATGGGGTGTATTGTTATTCTTTGTGATAATAAGTTAGTAAATATTAAAGTATTGATGTGAAGTGTTGTATTTTATTGAAATAATCATTGCTGTATCATTTGATCCTTGGGATCATTATTATTTAAAATGGATAACTCATTAAAATTGAAAGAAACTTGATATTTTATAGCCTTGATAACATATTAAGCAATTGAGGCATTTAAATTTCTTTTGTTATATAGGTTTTATAAAAGTGTTTCTAAAGTAAGTGTTTAATTCAATAGGATATGACTTTTAAATAAACTAAATCGATCATTGTAAACATTTACAGGTACCTAGAGATTTAAAACTTAGTCATCTGTAATTCTTGATCATAAAACCACCTTTAATTTCTTCGCCTTTTAAATCAATTATTCTATAAGTAACAGGGTTTGTATTTAAAACTTTTCAATTACAAATATTTCTTTGGTCCAACGAGTAGTATAACCCTTTTCAAATTTACCTTTCTTTTTGTTATTCTTACTCTAGCACCTACTTTGAGTTTAGGTTTTTAATTTTCTCTTTCTTTTCTGGATATAAATTTTTATACACGGTTAATTCATTTTCTAATTTACTTGCTTTAACAGGTGTCATTTTAATTGAAGAATGTACTGTATTATTATAATTTTAACTAATTTATCCAATATATCATAATATTTAAAAGTTTCATTAGCAGTAAAGTATTTAAACATATGTTGTTTCATTGTACCTATCCAGCGTTCCACCACGCTGCTCTTTTCCTCATTCTCAGTTGAATATAACTTTATGTTATTATCTTTTAACAATTCTTTTACTTGTCGATTATAAAATTCAGATCCTTTATCCGACCAAATATACATTGGTTTTCTTTCTTTAAATAATGTTTTAAATGCTTCACTTACTGTTACTCCTGTTTTATTTTTAATGGAACTAACCAACCATTTTACTAAAAATATCTATAGCTGCTAATAAATATTTATAGTGTTTATTTTGTTTTGAATATTGTTGCATATCTATCAAATCAACCGCCCATGTTTGATCTATTGAATTGACATAAACACGTCTTTTAGGAAAAGATTTTACAACTCTATGATGTAATTCATCTGCTAATTTATTTGTTAGATTTATTTTAGACATTTTAAATATAACTAAAATTGTTTCTTAAAAATGGAGGCAAAAGGATAAAATTTTATCCAAGCAAGGAGATTCATATAAACTTGTTTTGACAAAAAATATAAACATAAAGCAAGTATTTATGTATTTAATTATAAAATTAGTCTAAAGGATGAAAAACCAGAAACATTTACAAATGCTTTTGATCACATGATAGATTATTCTATAAAAGATTACCCTAATGGAAGAATTAAAATAGTACCTATTCATGAAATCATAATTGCTAAACATAAAAGCTGGCCTATAAGAACATATAATACAGTTAAAAAGTTATTCATGGATCAAATGGAAAGATTATTAAATAGTGCTGAAGAATTAAATTTAGAAGAAGTTATTTTTGAAGTTACTATTATACCCAATAAAAGAGGAAAAGGTAAAGCTTTAAAAATATTAGATGCAATAAATAAAAGTAGTATCATACAAATAAAAATAATGATACAATATGTTTAGCAAGAGCAATTGTAACTTCTTTAGCTTCAAACAAGTTGTTAGAAAATTTTACAAACTCACAATTAAAACACATTAAAGAGGGTAGACCATTACAAAAAGAGTTGCTGAAAATTTACATGAACAATCAGAAGTAGAAATAAAAAAGAAGGAAATGATTTGGAAGATTTAAAATTTTTGAAAATTATCTTGATATGAGAATAATTATTTTTACATCAAATAGTACAGAACATATTTTATATAATGGTAATGAAGAATACAACGAACAAATATATTTATATTATCATGATGAACATTTTGATACAATAACAAACATAACAGGATTTTAGCAAAACGTAGATTTTGTAAATTATGTTTAATTGGTTATACTGAACAACATACATGTAAAGATAATACAGTAACAACTATTAGAAAACAACTTGTTTGTGAAAATGTAATAAAACATATACAGGTAAAACCATAAATGTGGTGAAAAATATGTTTAATATGTTACGAAAATACACGGAAAGTAATGAAGAACACTTATGTTATATGAAACCATCAGTACCAAAACAAGTAAAAATAATAAATATATATATTTTGATTTTGAAGCAAATCAAGAAACAGGAATACATATAATGAATTTTGTATAGCTTACGATTTAGAAAATATTTACTGTTTTAAAAATAACTATGTAAAAGTATTTAAATGTGATTTCAATATTGATGATTTAAACTTGTTAGAATTAGACATAGATGATTGTTTTAGTGATGTAGAAAAATTAAATATGAAACAAATTCTGTAATAGACAACTTTTGTAAATATTTCATAAGAGACAAATTTAAAGACTACACTTTTATTTCACATTATGGAAAAGGTTATGATATGCAACCGATTTTAGGATACATTGTAAAAATAAAATTGAACATAACATAATTTCTTCTGGACTAAAATTAACAGCTATGTTTATTAAAGGAATAAATTTAAGATTTATAGATTCAATAAATTTTACATTGTGTGGATTAGCTGCTTTCCCAAAAACATTTGGTTTTGAAGGTAACAAAGGATACTTTCCACATTATTTTAATACAACAGAAAACCAAAAATACAAAGGTAAATATCCTGATAAAAATATTATGGTTTTGATACTATGACTACCAAAAATAAAAAGAATTTGACAAATGGTATGAAACAAAAAGATAAAAATTTAAATTCTATAAAGAAATATTTTATTATTGTTTTTGGATGTTTTAATTTTGTCAAAAGGTTGTACATTGTATAAAAATTATTTTTAAATATAACCAATAATTGTATTGATCCATTTCAATATATTACAATTGCTCAATGTTGTACAAAAATATTTAAAACATTAATGTTAACAAATGAAACAATTGGAATTCACAAAAGATGACAATTAAAGAAGTACATTCACAAAAATCAATACAATGGTTAGAGTATATTTCTTTAGAATATGGTATAATGATTCAACATGCTAAAAGAGCAGGTGAAAAGAAATTATTCATTAATAATAAATGTTATAAAGTCGATGGTTATTATTATGATAGAGAAAATAAAATGCGTAATGTTTATGAATTTTTGGATGTTATTGGCATGGATGTACAAAATGTTATAGTCCTGAAGAAATATGTAAAAAGATAGAAATAAAAAACTATGAAAGAGTTATATGACCAAACTAAAGAAAGACTTAAAACTATTGAAGATTATCTAAAACCAAATGTAAAAATTCATACAATATGGGAATGTGAGTTTGATCAACAAAAATATCCTGAAGTTGATCCACATTTAAAACCTATTGATAAAAGAGATGCATTTTATGGAGGAAGAACAGAAACTATTCAATTATACAATAATCTTTCTGATTTAAAAGGTAGATATGTAGATTTTTGTTCTCTGTATCCATCAGTAAATAAATATTGTAAATATCCTATAGGACATCCTATTACATATACAGATATTTCTGTAGATGATTATATAAAAATAATTATTTCGGAATAATGAAATGTAAAATATTACCACCTAAAGGATTGTATCACCCTGTTTTACCTTATAAACAATTAACTAGTGATAATACACATAAATTACTTTTTGGATTATGTAGAACATGTATGAATAAAATATCTTTTAAATGTAAACACATAGATGATCCTACTTTAAATAAACATGATAAAATACATGAAATAAAAAGATGTAAAGAATGTAAAATATTAAAAATGAAAAATGTATACATTCTAATGAGGAAAGAGTTATAGTAGGAACTTGGTCTACAATAGAAATAGATAAAGCAATAGAAAAAGGTTATCAATTACAAAAATATATGAACTAGAACATTTTGAAAAACATCTACAGATATATTTAAACTTTATGTAGATACGTTTATGAAATATAAACAAGAATCTTCAGGATGTAAATGTGATCCTAAATATTGTAAACCTGATTGTGAGAACGATAAAGAATGTAAAACCAAAATACAATATATCATAGATAATGCTGCTTATAATCTAGATATTGACAAAGTTAAACACAATTCAGGATTAAGATTTATAGCTAAAATATGTTTAAATAATTTATGGGGACATTTTGGTATGAGAGATAATTTTACACAAAAGAATATTGTTTTACTTTAGAACATATAACTAAAATAGTATTTAATGAAAAATATAAAGATATAAGTACCATGATATTAGATGAAAATATTGTATTAACTGAATATAAAGAAAAGAAGAATATTCTAAACCTAATCCAAGTGTAAATGTTTATATAGCTTTATTTACAACAGCACATGCTAGATTAAAATTATACGAATTATTAGATATTCTACAAGAAAGAGTTTTATACATGGATACAGATTCTTGTATTTACAATGATGATGGTTCTGAAGCATGTAAAAAGTAGAAAATATGATGGGAAGTAAATTAGGTGATTTAACAGACGAAATTGTTTCAAAACACAATGCTAATCACATAAAACAATTTATATCTGCTGGTCCAAAGATTATTCAATGAAACTAGATACAGAAAAACTAGTTAGCTGTTGTAAAGGTTTTAGATTAAATGCTGAAGTTGAAGAAAAGATTACATTAGATAAAAAATAAAAATAGTTACTGATGAAAATGAAAATATGAAACTGTAAAATATGACAACATAAAAATAGGAAAAGATCATCAACTTAAAACAGTTAAACAAGTTAAAGCTTATGATTATATGTTTGATAAAAGAATGGTATGTTATGAAAATGAAAATCTAATTAGAAGTTTTCCTTATGGATATTAAAAATATATAATTTAAATTTTTATTTTAAAAATGATTGAAGCTTATACCGAGAAAGATGATCCTTATGCTAGAGTTATATTAGGAAAAATAAAATTATCAAATTATCAGATATGTTGTTTAAGAGATGATGGAGAATGTCCTTTGACATCAAAACAAATGGAAGTAATGGAAAAGTTTAAAGGTAAAAGTTATCTAAGTTTCCTCCTGGTTGGGATGCTTTCATTAGACCTGACAAAATTTATGAATATGTTTTGAAAACCATGTCCTGAAATTTAATTTATTTTGTTATTTCTTTATAACCCTCTTTAAAAACTTTAATCAAAGGAATAATATTTTAGATTTAAATGTATCATTTTCTTCAAGGTAATCATCGCTTCGCTCGCTTATTTTAACTTCCAAACAACAAAACCTGTTAAAACCATTCCACCAACAACAAATGCAATTTCTCTATTTTTTGATCTTCTGATGGTGTATAAAATCACTTAGTTTAGGTTTGGGTGATAATGGAGTTAATTGTTTACTTGTAATGTAATAGTATTGTTTCATTGCTTGGTCAACATCTTCAAAAGTATGTTCGGCATGATGTTCCTTTTGTAATTGTTCATTGATAAAATCTAATCTTTGTGTTCTTCTTTTATTCCATTCTTGTTGTGCTTTTTCTAATTTTTCTATAGCTTTATCATGTCTTATTTTCTCTTCATTTGCATTACTACCCATATGTGAAAATAAATAATTACTCCCCGAAAATGCAAAAGCATTTGTTATTGCCCCACCAAGCATCATTGCTAAAGCACTTGCCATTTTATAAAAACAAAATAAAATAAAAAATAAGTAAGCAATCAGTTTATTACTTCATGATATCAGCAGGTATAATACCTTGCTTAATCAACATATCTTTTGTTGCCATTGCAAGTAATATATCAATGGATAACATTACAACATCATTTACATTAAAATCTACTTTTGGTGCTGGTCTCCTTAGTACCTTTTACCTATTTCTGCATATCCAACTGTTAACAATGTTTCCACTCCAGCATGATATAACATATTTGCTATTTGTTTTCCGTCTTTTGTGTTGACATTTTATATATTAAATTTTTCTAATTAAATTCAAAAGGATCAATTTCTTTTTGGAGTAGACCGTTCACTTCTCTCTCTTGGTTTTCTTTTCTTTACCCATCATAACTTCTTTAATAATTTTTCCGGTTTTTACTTTGGTTGTAAAAACAATCCCAATCAACAATGCCTATAGAAAAAGTGCAAATTTGTAATCAACTTTGGAACCGGGTGTTTCTCGACCGAATGGTTTGATTCATAATCTGTTTCTGTATCAGAATCTTTTGTTATTTGTGGTAAGTCATTTTTTCACTAGCCATTTTAAATTTTGCATTTTCTTTTTTTAATTTTTCTTCTTCTTTTTTTCTTAATTCAGCTTTCATTTTTTTTGCTTCTGCACCTTTTTTACCAGCTGCTACTCTTTTTGGGTCTTTTGGTTTGGGTCTTTTGAAAACTTCTTTTGAAGGGGACCGTTCGCTTCGCTCGCTAGTTTCTTCTTGTTTAGAATTTTCATTCATCATTTTTTATGTCATTATTTTCATCTTTATTTTTAAAATCAATAGAAGCAAGTGGTTCGATATGTCTTGCTGTTGTTAACATTGCAGTAAAAGGAGCAAGATACATTCCATATTTATAATACAGTTCACAACATATGTTAGTTAAACCGTGATTGAGAAAAGGATCTTCCTTCAAGTCTTGTATTAGTTTTGGTGGATCGACAACTTTGAAATACTTTGATACACCCATAACATATAAATTTATAAAAGAGTTTCCTAATGTCTTAGTCATACTAGCTCCTAATCTAGCTTCATATTTACAGTATAGTTTGTCTATTTGTTCTGGTGTCATTTTGTCAATATCTGACAGTTGTAATTCTTTACCCAAATATTGTTTACTGTTTCCACCAGCAACAACAGATGATAATCTCTCGCGTTTTTTTCTTGTTTATCATCATCAATATTTATATTTTCAACAATATTTTCGCTCAATAATTCTTCGGCATTCATTTTATATGTTTCAAAAACGAAAATAATTTATTTTAATTTTACAAAACTAAATACAAAATAACCAACTAATGATAATACTGCAGTATTTGTTATAATTGTTAATATTTCTAATAGCATTGCTTTTTTATTGCTTATATTTGCTAAATTACTAAAGCATTACTAAAGAATTGCTAAAGCATTACTTGAGAATAGCTTAAGAATTGCTTAAGAATTGCTAATCAAGTAACCAAAAATCGGTAGGTTGATCTGTCTTTAATATTAATTTACGATGTTTCTTTTTTAAGTTCTTCCTTTATTCTTTGTCTTTCTTCTAATGTAGGAATAACATCATTTCTCTTAGACAATTATCAAAACTATCTCTATCTTTTGTGTAAAACATGCACAACCATTTTGTTTGTTCTCTTAAGTCTTTTAAAACAGAGTTGTATCTCTGTGAAATGACCCACACTGATTGTTCCGCGTGTCTTCCTGAAAATGCAAGCTCAGACAGCATATCTTTTTCTTTGTTAATTCTTTTGTTGCACTGCAATCATCAATGATATATAATGTTGGACAAGTAGCATATTTTTAAAAACATTCTTAGTAGTTCTTGTAGTTTCTCTTCTTCTTTGACAATAGGATTAACAATTATTAGATTTTTGTTTTGGTTTTCTAACATCACCAATCCATTCACGATTTTGTATGCTTTGTTCCATTGAATTGTTGGACAAAGTATAACTATATGTTTAAAACCCACTATATTCTTTTTCTAATAAATCAAGAACAAACTCCGTTTTCCACACCCAGTTTGTCCACATATAATAGCACAATGTGGATATTTTGGTAATTCAGTGTATCTCGCTCCGCTCGTTCGATTCCATTTTTAAGGAAAAACACTTAATTTTTTTTTCTAGAAAATCCCACAGAATTTTTCGCGGTGTGTTCTCCGACCTTTTTTATTTTTGTTTTTGAAATTTTTTGTTGTTTTTTTTTGGGTGTTTTAAGGTTTTTATAAAAAGTAAAAAAATTATTTTTGGGAGCAAAGTTTTTTGCTGTTTTTGGGTGTTTTGCTTTTTGGTAAAATTTAGTGTCTTTTGCTTTAAATGAAGGTATTTTAGGGGTCAAAATTTTTTTTTTTTTTTTGGGGGGTCTGAGGTGTGTGATTATGTAAGGGGTCAACTGACCATTTTGGTCATGTTGACTTATTTGAAGATCTTACTTTGCTGAACATTATTGCTGTTAACAGTTTATCTCTATCTGTAATAATTTTCAAGATAATAACCAAAACGGCAAAATTTCCTTAAAATTACCAATTCAGGGCAGCAACCCAACAACCAGTTGTCCAATTCATCTGAAAATTTGAGGGCAGATAGATATTTACTTGATAAACAAGTTAATTCCTGTAAGATTTGCTTTAAATGCTTTGGTTTCAGAGTTACAAGCCAAAATCTACATTTACCCCTATGTTCTATTTTTAGCCATGGCAGCCATCTTGGTTGGTTGGCTGGGTCACCACACATTTTTAAACTAAATACCCTAATAATGATTGTGGCTAAGTTTGGTTGAATTTGGTCTATGTTTCAGAGGAGAAGTTTTTGTAAAGATTACAAAATTTACAAAAATTGGTAAAAATTACTTTAAAGGGCAATAACTCCTTAAGGGTCAACTGACCATTTTGATCATGTTGACTTATTTGTAGATCTTACTTTGCTGAACATTATTGTTGTTTACAGTTTATCTCTATCTATAATAATTTTCAAGATAATAACCGAAAACGGAAAAAATCCTTAAAATTACTAATTCAGGGCAGCAACCCAACAACCCATTGTCCGATTCATGTGAAAATTTCAGGGCAGATAGATCTTGACTTGATCAACAGTTTTACCTCATGTCAGATTTGCTTTAAATGCTTTGGTTTCAGAGTTATAAGCCAAAATATACAGTTTACCCTATGTTTTATTTTTAGCCATGGCAGCCATCTTGGTTGGTTTGGCAGGTCACCGGACACAATTTTTAAACTAGATACCCTAATGATGATTGTGGCTAAGTTTGCTTAAATTTGGCCCAGTAGTTTCAGAGGAGAAGATTTTTGTAAAAGTTAACGACGACGGACGACGACGGACGACGGACGCTAAGTGATGAGAAAAGCTCACTTGGCCCTTCGGGCCAGGTGAGCTAAAAAGGTACAAAGATAACGTTATTTCTAATTAATTGTTTGTTCAGTCCTTTCACAATACATTGTAGCTATACATCATTGTACCAAACTTAGTGGGGAAATTTTCATTCAACGTACTTCGACTGGGATGCCCAGCTTGAACTGTAATTAAACCGATTAAGTTCTATTCTCAATCGTTACAACTTTTACTGAATCTGCACTGGCATGTCTAGCGATATCATACCTTT